>JAWZYT010002885.1:0-27500 GCA_034508575.1 Petrolisthes manimaculis | reverse complement strand
TTATTATTTTTTTTTTTTCTTTTTTTTGTCATCGCCGCCGCTGTCCCGCCGCCGCCGCCCCGCCGCCGCCGCCGCTTTTTATATAATATATATATATATTTTTTTTTTAATTATTTTTTTGGGGGGATAATTAACTTTTTTTTTATTATTATTATTTTTTTATTTATTAATTTTGTTTCGTCGTCGTCGCCACCGCTACCGCCCAGCCGCCGCCGCCCCGCCGCCTCTCCACCTCCCCCACCGCCGCCGCCGTCGCCGTTTTTTTTTTATAATTTATTTTTGTAATTAATTTTTTTTTAATTATTTTTTTTTTAATTTTACTTTTTTATTCGTCGTCGCCCCCGCCGCTGCCGCCCCGCCGCCGCCGCCGCCACCGCCACCCCGCCGCCGCCGCCGCTTCCCCGCCGCCGTCGCCGTCGCCGCCAACGCCGTTTTTTAATAATCAGTTTTTTAATTGTTTTTTTATATATTTTTTTTTTAATATTTTTTTTTTTTTTTAATAATTAACTTTTTTTTATTATTTTTTTTTTTTTTTTTTTTTTTTATTCGTCGTCGCCGCCGCCGCCGCCCCGCCGCCGCCGCCGCCGCCCCGCCGCCGCCGCCGCCCCCGTCCCGCCGCTTCCGCCGCCGCCGCCGCCCCCGCCCCGCCGCTGCACCGCCGGTGCCGCCGCCGCCGCCGCCCCGCCGCAGCTGCCCCCCGCCGCCGCAGCTGCCCCCCCGCCGCCGCCCCGCCGAAGCCGCCTCCGCCCCGCCGCAGCCGCAGCCGCCCCGCCACAGTCGCCCCGCCGCTACCTACCACACACATCTTACCTACCTACCTACCCACCCACCCACCCACTACCCACCTACTACCTACTTACTACCTACTCTCTCTCTCTCTCTCTCTCCTATAATAGCATCTGTGTATTTTTAACTTGCCATAGTCTACTGAACATCCATCTTATCTCGTTTCCTGAGGCTCACCGGATGTTTCGTCTGGAGGAAGGGAAGGGGAGGGAAGGGAGGTAGAGTACAGTGTGACGTGGCCACCTAACTTTCTACCCCCAAAACTCAGACCAACAAGGCCTTAATTGTATTCATCATTTTTCTTGTTTCTCTTCCTGACCTTCACTGAGAACTGCTTAATTAATGTAGAGGTTGCGGGAGTAGGGGACAGGCTTGGGGGGTGCTGGAATAGGGGGGACAGGCTTGGGGGGATTGGAGGGGTGCTGGAATAGGGGGGACAGGCTTGGGGGGGATTGGAGGGGTGCTGGAATAAGGGGGACAGGCTTGGGGTGGGTAGAAAGCCTGTCCCCTATTCCTGCACCCCCTCCCCCTAATTCCGCACCCCTGAATACCTCCCCGACCTCCCCAAACACCCACAAGCACTATTCCCGCACCCCCTTATTAGTGTGTGTGTGTAGGTGTGTGTGTGTATATATATATTTATGTGTGTATGTGTATTTAAGACATTTGGTAACGATACGATGACTCCCTATACGATGACTCCCTCTACACACAATACAGAGCCATCGTATAGTCAAACCTTCCGGGAACAAACATTACTGTGGTGAGGTTTTTCATTATGTTTCACGAGTTGTGTTAAATAATTGGACAAGACAGTGACATGACTTTTGTCTCTGATAGTACTGTACAGTCGGCGGCAAAAGTCCTGTCGCCTCACTTGCTTCACCGAGGCACGCGATGTTCATGAACTCGAGATTATTAAATGTACAAAACGTTCTTATTTCTCGAGTCCATGAACACTGCATGTCTCTGTGAAGCAGGTGAGACAACAACAGGACTTCTGCCGCCGACTGTACATGCAGGAAGGAATCAAACACAACATTTTTTTCTTCTGTAGTTTAATTATGTATAAAGAATAATATTAATATAAGTCATAAACAAAAAAAAACCCACTGTGTTGGATATTGATAAACTTTCGTCAAGTGAACGTTACTGTGAGTAGCCTATACAGGTGTGCTAACTGTCCTCATTCAGGTGACAGATATTAATTAGTCTATTTCAACTACATAACAAGCTATATACTGTCATACTGTCATTACAGTTGTTTATCACCATCAATTCTAATCACGTGTTGTTATTTCATTAAGGAGTATTTACACTAACAAAGTATTAACCTACCTAATTCTTAATGAACGTATTTAATAATATCGAAGTAATTGCCTTGTGGATTCTTTATTATATGGTAATTTAGGGGGTTTAGATTCTTTCTTATCTCATAAAAGTGTACACAATAGTTGATACTGTTACCCTGATGATTACAATATAATTATATAATATATCTAAATAATAAGCTGCGTAGATATGTGTAGTGACATTGGAGTAACCATTTTGTTGCACATGTTAATTCTGTGATGAAGGCTGTGGATGGAGTGTGTCCGGATTGACCTTCCTCATCACTCCTGGAAACACAATGTGAACACAATTAGTACTAGAATCAGTATACTTTTGAAAGTGTTGAATAATGAAGCACTGAGTGTGTTTACAAAATCTTACAGAGAACAGTCAGTACATACAACAGTTGTATATACAGATATACTAAAATATTTCATAATATACATTTTGTGGAATATTGAGACCCAACCTAATCTCCTGATGGAGGTAGAGATTACTTACCATTCTGGTGTTGATGGAGAAGTGTGAGAGCTTGTGTCAGCTGTGTCTCCAAGGTCTTTACTCGTTCAAGGCGTCTTGCTGCCTCCTCTCTGAGGCTATCCACCTCTATTGTGGTTGTGGTTAAAGTCCGTTTCAGATTTCTTTCATATTGTTCTTCCTGTTGTCTCTTTCTGAACTGTTTGAGTGCCCTGAGCCTCTTCTTTTCCAGCTGAGGATCCTGCTGTGGCTCCCACTGGTACATCTTCTTCTTTCTTGTCTTTGGCTGGAGGCTGGCTTGGGGAGAGTTGATGTCTGATTGTAGTGTCAACTCAGCATTGGGTGTGCTGATAACAGCATGAGTCGTTGAGGTGCCTGGCTCATCTGAGTGCCAGGACCTCATTGGGGGGAGAGCTGAGGCCCCCGCCATGGCAGCAGTGTCATCAGCCTGCCACACAGCCTGTTGGTGGAGAGATGAAGCCACCTGCCTGATGGAGTCCAGGCTCCAGGTACTCACGTCCTCCAACACTTCATCTCTATCACTGTTGTCTCTCCATTCCTGTCTTCTTATCCAGCTTCCTCCAGCTTCGTCTCCGACTCGCTCACTCTTTAAGCTCAGCTCTGAAACCGAGGAAGTTGTAGCGTCCAAGTAATGGTTTAGTGGCCAAGATTGGCCTGTGTGACCGTCCTCGCTGAAGTAGGCTCCTCCTTCGTTGATGACGTCATTGGTTGTGTCGACCTCAACACTCCAGTTTGCCCTTAGGTCACAGGGTATACGAGGGTCAAAGTCTATACACAAGGGAACGTTATGTGACGAGTGAGTCGAGTTATGAGGTGGACTTGCTTCAAGATTCATATTAATTCCTTGTATTTGTGAACAATGAAACTGGGAGGAGAACATTTTAGGCAAGTGGGGTACAGCTGTGGATCTTTAAAGAGAAAAGTTCCAGCCTTAAGTTCCTTTAATAGAACTGAAGAACCCAATATCGAAAGTGATCAAAAATATTAATCAATGGTGAGGAGATTAATCCTGGGAGATTTATCCTTTACTGTACAATTTCAAATCCAGATCGGGACTGACATACCGTGAGAGTAGAAGTGGTATATATATGAATGGCCAAAGTGGAAGTAATTCCCTGGTCGTGTTAAGGGAGTCTCCCCTACAGGACAGGAAAGTGGAAGTGTTACGGGACAAACGCTGTCATCTTCCCCGCCTCGCCAGTAATTACGAGTTGTGTTGTCCCCTCCAATGTCACTTTGGTCCACTCAACTTAATAAAGGTTAACTCGGCTCGTGTCTTTGATTTATTGTTCTTGATAATAATACAATATGTTTTAGTTAAGATTTTTGAAATGATAACGAAATATGTGATAAGGACTACAATGTTAATTAACTAATGACGCCCGTTATAGTGTTTCTCTCCGTTTTTCAGTTGCTATAAATAACGTTATTTTAATGGCATTAGTTTAAGGTTACAAAAGGTCATTTAAGACTTACAAACAACATAATATAAGGTGTCAGGTCTAATAGGAAAGCATTTCATATATTGTTGCTGTTGCCCAATGATGTAGTCGAAATTTTGATGCTAAATGAGTCCTTCAAATATTGCCACGAAACATCACCTATATTCTATGGAAGGAGCTTTTTTGTTTCGTGGTATAGTCAGGAGGAATCAGAAGCCCTAGGTTAGGTTAGGTTTGGTTAGGTTAGGTGAGGTTAGGTTAGGTTTGGTTTGGTTTGGTTTGGTGAGATTATGTTAGGTTAGGTTAGGTTTGGTTTGATTAGGTTAGATTAAGTTAGGTGAGGTTAGGTTAGGTTTGGTTTGGTTTGATTAGGTTAGATTAAGTTAGGTTAGGTTAGGTTTGGTTTGGTTTGGTTTGGTGAGATTATGTTAGGTTAGGTTAGGTTTGGTTTGATTAGGTTAGATTAAGTTAGGTTAGGTTAGGTTTGGTTTGATTAGGTTAGATTAAGTTAGGTTAGGTTAGGTTAGGTTTGGTTTGGTTTGGTTTGGTGAGATTATGTTAGGTTAGGTTAGGTTAGGTTTGATTAGGTTAGGTTTGATTAGGTTAGATTAAGTTAGGTTAGGTTAGGTTTGGTTTGGTTTGGTTTGGTGAGATTATGTTAGGTTAGGTTAGGTTTGGTTTGATTAGGTTAGATTAAGTTAGGTTAGGTTAGGTTTGGTTTGATTAGGTTAGATTAAGTTAGGTTAGGTTAGGTTAGGTTTGGTTTGGTTTGGTTTGGTGAGATTAGGTTAAGTTAGGTTAGGTTAGGTTAGGTTGCACCATCCATGGTAATCATCCCATCCCGCTGACACCACCTCCTCCTCCCCCTCCTACATTTGACTTCCTGTGGTGAGCACCGGAGAGAAGTTTGTCCCTCGCCATCCTAACTGGGCCGGGAAGAGAGGAAGACAGTGTGAGGGACGGGAGAACAGGATAGGCAAAGGGGGAATGAATATAAGACTATGCTAAGAATAGGTTATAGTGGATTTATAAGGCTATGCTAAGAATATGCTACATAGGGGAAATATAAGACTACGTTACTGTACTTGTGAAGGATTATGAAGGGAAAACAAACAAGCCTCAAGCCTATAGGGAAAAGTTAACACCACTAGCAACTCCTAACTGGACACTATAGGCTGGATGTCCGGGCTATAGGGAAATATACAGCTATTATTGTTTCATGTCAATAACCCGATCGGTCCTCTGGGATGTTTCCTCACTAAAGATGAATTGAACTCAGTCACGTCAATCGTTCGTGAACTGGATGTGCTGTAGAGTTTATTATAAGTCATCTGGTACTGTTCTGTTCGTCATTTTCTGAGAAGTTTTTGTATGTATGTCATTTATAACTTTGGAAATCAACGTCTGCTATCGTTCTCTCTTTCTCGGTCTTAATGTTACCCATGTTGACCAGTTAGATATTTAGTGTGTATAGACGGAGGGACAAACAGACGAAAGACAAAAAACACCATATATTTGTATAGAGGGGACATAGATCACTATACACACACACACACACACACACACACACACACACACACACACACACACACACACACACACACACACACACACACACACACACACACACACACACACACACACACACACACAGATAGATAGATAAATAGATAGATAGATAGATAGATAATTTATTGACCACACATTAAGATTACATAATACATCATTTACTGTACATACATTGGTTCATACATCTTATTAAAATTTAAAACACTCTTTAATCACATGCAAAATGCCCCATATAATTATACAGTATAATCAATTAAAAACTTTACATCTAATTTTGAGGTAAAACTATAAAGAAAAACATAAAACTGTGTGACAGTAAAACATTACAAACAAAATAAAGCATATGATAATTATAGAATACAAATTAAGATAAGAACACATAGCAAAAAATTATATAAAACAAAAACAAAAATATATAATTAGGTGACAGTAAAACATCGCAAACAAAATAAAGCACATGATATAAAATACACTTTAAGATAAGAACAAACAGCAAAAGAACTATATATATATATATATATATATATATATATATATATAAAAAAAACTCATATTCGTTCAGCAATAATTCACTCACATACATTTACATACAATACATACACACAGCCTGGCCTTATAAACATAATATTAGTTGAACCCGTGTGTATAATGTTCAACACTGTGCTGAAGTAATAATAATGATGAACAAACTGGTAACATAATTATATTGTTATATAAAAATTATTATATAAGACGAACTTTTGACAATCAAAGCAAAGGAAATAATTATCACTATATTGTTCACATATCCTGACCCCTCTTGAATATTGTGTATATTATTGGTCACCTTACTAGAGAATATATATATATATATATATATATATATATATATATATATATATATATAAGATTCAATTATTGCTTCTTATACTGAGAGGTAGAAGGAAGTGGAGGTGTCTCGAGTGTTGATGGAACACATTAAGGATCGGGTAAGTGGTTTGTGGTCTGGGTTATATAGGGAAAAGTGATAATAACTGCAATGAAAATCGAAACAACGATATAATTACTGGAAAGATACGGTCAAAGAGACTCATGTTGTTTCCTCTATGCTGACATTCGTCAAGCTTATTATTAAAAAAGACTCGTCATGGGGCCTTTCAAACAGTAATTTCCAGTAATTATTTTGTTGCATTTCCAGTAACTATTTTGTTGTTGTCAATTTTCCTAGTGGCAAATATATAAAAGCAATGAAATATCTATGATTATCAGTAGTTCAGAAGTCAGTCCTTGGCGAGAATCATCTAAGTCTCTAAGAGCTAACACACTGTCATTGGAAGTTGTTAAGCTTTGATAATTTGTTCTCCACTGACTCAAGTCATATACAGAAGCATTTTGGACATAAAGAAGTTATTCTGTTATCTTAAATCAACACACCATGTCAGACCCAAATAAGCCAAAAGGTTCAGCCTCAGGACGTGATAAGACTGAAAACGACAACAAAAATGGAAATGGATCTTGTGGCCGTCTGCCGAGCTTCCAAACTCTAAGGAACTCTTTGTCATCAGAAGACCATCCACCTTCAACATTACCATCTTTGCAGTCATCACCATTTTTCCCAATAACCCAGACCACAGGCCAATTACCCGATGCTCAAGGTGTTTCATCAACACCCTATACACTCTCTCTTCCCTCTACCTCTCAGATGATGGAGCAATCAGTGAATCCTCCCTCTCATCATCATATCCCCTTGTTATTCTCACAAACATCCACGCAGCCCTCAACTTTCTCAAATGTCCAACCTCTAGCCTTTCCTTCTTCTCATCAGCCTTTAACACTGTCCTCCTCATCCCCAGCAGCCCCACACTCATCCCTCTCTCTGAGTCATGGTCAATCATGGTCTCATTCTCCCCAGACATGCACCCTTCCTCCCTATCCACAGCCCAATTGGCCTTCACCTCAGTCCCTTCACACCCGTCAACCCCTGGCCCAGCCCTCTGATTCATTTCCCTTGACTCTTCAACCCCTGGCCCAGCCCTCTGATTCCTTTCCCTCAACTATTCAACCCCTGGCCCAGCCCTCTGATTCCTTTCCCTTGACTCTTCAACCCCTGGTCCAGCCCTCTGATCCCTTTTCCTTAACTCTTCAACCTTTTGCCCAGACCTCTCAACCCTTTTCCTTGACTTCTCAACCCTTTGCCCAGCCCTCTGATCATTTACCTCCATTCTCTGAGTGTCTCACCAGTAGTAACCAGTTGGTGGGGGAACAGATTTATCCTTCAACATCCATTCCTTTATCTCCACAACTGCTTCACCTTGGAGACCCCCAGCAGGGTAATGAATACCAAGCAGGGGCGACAGATGGTGGCACGTTGAACCTCGAACATGCAACCACAATGCCATATTCTTTTGGTGCCACAACCATTCAGAGTAGTTCGGGAGTTTCTGGCACTTCAATACGTTGGAATCAGCAGGGTGATGCAAACCAAGCTGGAGCATCGGGTGGGATTGCATGCAACACAGAATATACTCCCACATTGTCATTGTCTTATTCTAGTTCAGGTTACTCAACCATCCAAGGAGACACAGGAGCTGCCAGCACTTCTGGATATAAGGCTCCATGGAAGCTGAGTACCAGCACCACCCAGGGCAGCCAACGGTGTCGAAAACGCAAGGTGAAGATGTACCAGAAGCCGATACAGGAAGACCCCGAGAAAGAGGAGAGAAGGCTACGAGCCCTTAATCGACATAATAGTAGAGAGGACAAGAAGGCTTTTATACAGAAAAATAAGGATATTCTGCAAAGTGCTAAACGTGAAAATGCCATCAATAGAGAAGAAATTGAACGGAAAAAAACAAATATCAACTGGCTGAGTAGTGAAGTTAAACTGATGAAACAAACAAAACAGGATCTCCGGGCACGTGGTTTAATACAGACAGACGAAGATGAAGATACAAGTACAGAAGATGACGACGAACCAAACAGTGAAATGTAACATTGATGTAACACGAAGGTAGGTGTGATGGAAAACACACACAATACCAGTTGAAGTATAGAGCTCTTTGGGTTTGTGAAATGTAGTGATGAAAGTTCACTCTTATAAGGACATACTACTACTACTACTACTACTACTACTACTACTACTACTACTACTACTACTACTACTACTTACCCTAATGATCAAACAGAGGTAAATCTTATAGCAGGATCTGTTTGTTTCCAACTATAAGTATATACTGTGGTGACACACACATATACCACTTAATATTATTATTATTAAAATCATATAGATAGTTAGGTATTGTAGTCCTAGTAAACACACTTTTAAACCTTAACCATTTCCATTATTCTATTATATATTGTTTGGAAATTGGTGGAAAGGTCATATTATCACATATATTGGAATATAATCTCTGTAATCTTTTTTTCTAAGTATAATAATAAGGAAATATAATAGCTAGCTTATCCAAGTGAAATGGACAGCAGTTCCAAAATAATATCACAATGTATGTTTACTCAAAGGTTTGAATGTTGAGGCTTTAAAGTTTAAGGGATACGGTAGTCTACTTATGACTCTCTGAAGTTCCTTGTTTCCTCTTAATGTATGTAATCATGTCTGGAAATAGGACACAAGATCACAACAAAAATAATGGTGTCTGGTTACCGGAGATTTTGGAGGAGTTATTATGCTCCGGATTTACCAACACTGTAGTCTACCCCCTGCTTAACTAGGGGGGTGGGGAACTGGGGGGTTGCGGGAGTAGGGGGACATGCTAGGGGTGGGTAGAAAGCCTGTCCCATATTCCCGCGACCTCCTAACCTCCCCAAGCCTGTCCCCCTTTGTGTGTGTAAGTACAGAAGTGATGTGTGTGTGTGTGTGTGATTTACTCAATGTATGTATGTTTTCTGCAACTCCTGAGATATTTTAGTAAACTGCTTTTGTGACAGCTTGCCCTTTTTTATGTTATAATTTCTGTACTTGTGTAAGACTTGTCAGCTCTACACAAACGAACACCACACACACACACACACACACACTGCATTCGAACTCAGCCTCTACAATGTGCACTTAGTAGGGAAATGAGCTATACCAGGCGATTCGAAACTTTCTGCACCTCACTCACACTCTGGTCAGGAATTATGTATCACGAGTGTACATTCATGAGCAAATATACTTTCTACAACACCTTCCTATGCATAAAATACTTCACAAATTTAAAAGAAGGAAAAATAGATGTAATAATGTTGTCGGCAATATTGGCTGGTAGTAATCACTCAACAATTTAATAAAAAAAAAATCTGATGAAGGAATTTGGCTTGTGAAAAATGTACTTTGCTTAGTCTTCTTGAATTAGTGAATAAATAAATACATAAATGAATGAATGAAAGTTTATTGTTCTTTTTGTATATGATTCACAAATAGCTTATATTTTTTATGACTCTAATATATTTTTATGTATATTTCTTAATCATGAATAATAAATATTATTTAGTAATATACTGTATATGATTTACTTATACAATACTATAATTATAAATATTTTATTTTATATTATTAGATTTAGAGAAGTTGGTCATATGCTGGTTTTCGTTTTAGAGGTAAACCAGAAACTCATAGAAAATACTACTTTAACGAATTTCAAGGTAAACTATCTTAAAAATAACAATACTGTACACAATAAGTAATCTTCATTATATAGTAATCTTAGTAATCGTTATAGTAATTTTCATTATATAGTATTCTTAGTAATCGTTATAGTAATTTTTTTGTAAGTCCGAGTGGAGTTGAAAGTGGACGCTGAGGATTGAAGTCAAGATGGAAATATTTTCCTTTCAACCACTATATTCATTATGGTTCTCAATAGAGTTAAAACCTGCCCCAATACTGTAGGAAACATCCCACAAAGTTTGGTGTTGATATTTGGTATGGTCTAGACTCTAGACTCTAAGAGGAGTTATTAGGTTCGGACATTTTCCAAAATCTGGGGCACAAGAACTGAGGTTGACCACCAGGCCAAACAAACAGCTTTCCAAAATCAAGGACAAGAAAAATGTCTGAAAATCTAGAATCCTGACTTTGCTCATGAAAGAGGAGGCTCCGCTCGGGAGAATAAAATGTTCAAGGCATTATGCTCTTTTTTCCGTCATCAACTTTTCCTCTTCCTTCTTCTGTTTCCTCTCCTTTTATTGTCTCTTATCTCTTCCTCTTCCCACTCCCATCCCATCCCTCTCTCTCATTTCCCACACTCCCTACCCCACACACTCCCTACCCCACACACTCTACCCTGGGGAAACAAACAAACTCACAAGACAAGTCCTTTAGAATCGATTTGTTATTAACCACCCAAAGGCCTTCACTGATTAGAGAGATTGAGACAGTTTACAATTTTTTTTATTTTTTTTTATTTTTTTTGATGAAGTGACCTATTTGGGTTTATAATAAATAATGATGCTATGCCTCTTCGTCCGTCCCTCGGGTTTGATTAGCAATATTACTCAGACCTTGTATAGCGGCTGTATAGTATCGGGCTTTTATTTTTATTATTATTATTTGTTTTTATTATTATTATTGTTATTATTATTTATTTATTTATTTATTAATTGTTATTATTTGTTATTATTATAATTATTATTATTATTATTATTATTATTATTATTATTATTATTATTATTATTATTATTATTATTATTATTATTATTTATTATTATAATTATTATTTATTTAATTATTATAATTTCTTTATTATTATTACTATTACTACTACTACTAGAGAGAGAGAGAGACTGACTACTTTCTTTTTAGTGCTGATGTATGGTTCCATCTCCATTACTTATGCAGCAATATATATAATGATATAATATAATACAGTGATGATTATTATGCCTCTTTTAGATAACAATAAATATGACAAAGGGACTCTTTTACTGAATTACTCTTTGTCTGCAGGAAACATGAAAAAAAAAAAAAAAATGGTGGTCTATTGTTTGGAATAGTTTGAAGGACACGTTTGCTCCTTATTTACCATACTGTGTTGATGTTGTTGTTGTTGTTGTTAGTAGAAAGAACATCTGGGATCCTTCTATACCCTTTTGTTGGACATTTTTCCCTATTTAATTCACTGTTTTCCTCTGTTTCACAATCGCTTCTCTGTACTTACCTCTCTTTTCCCCTTCATTCCTTTCCCCTTCATTCCTTTCCCCTTCACTCCCTTCCTCCTGTGTCCCCAGTCAGTTCCCTACCCATCTACTTTCCCCTTAATTCCCTTCCTCCTCTCCCTGCAATCACTTCTCTCTGTCTCCCTCCCATACTCTCCCTATCATACTTATCCCTCCTCCCCCCCCCCTCCTCTCCCCATCACACTCAATCCCCTCCCCTCTCCTCCTCCTCCCCATCACACTCAATCCCCCCCACCTCCACTCCCCCCTCCCTCTCCTCTCCCCATCACATTTAATCCACCCCCTCTTCCCTCCCTCCAACGAAGGGGGGAGGGAGGAGTAAGGCTGAACGTTTTTTTTGTTTTGTACTACCATGAAAAATACCAAATAGGAAGGGAATAACAGCAAACCAGAAGAATAATTTGGTGTCACGTTTCTCCTACAGTGAAACGTTGCTCTAGTCTAATTCCAGGACCTGACATTTTTTGTATAGTGTTAGGAATGACGTATGAAACGCATCACTTTTTTTTTTTTTTTTTTTTTTTTTTGAACTGCGAATTATTGTTTTTTTTTTTTCAGTGTAGGAATGACGTATGGAAAACATCCCCCCCTTTTTTTTTTTTTTGCCTTTTTTTTTCTTGGGATGTATAATTATTATGTATTTTATTTTATTTTATTATGTATTTTGTTATTTTATTATATATTTGCCAGAAGACATTGGGAGTTTTAACACAAAAAAAAATAAAAAAAAATAAAATAATAATGATAAAAAAAATAATAATAATAATAATAATAATCCATTTTCTTTGCTTTGAATTGAATGACTCTGCTTCTATTATTGTTCAGTCGGTCATGTAGTTAAACTGAAAATGGTCTTGCTTAAGGGGGTGCGGGAATAGGGGGACAGGCTTAGGGGGGTGCAGGAGTAGGGGGACAGGCTTGGGGGTGTTTTGTGGGGTGCTGGAGTAGGGGGACAGGCTTGCGGGTGCTTAGGGGGTGCAGGAGTAGGGGACAGGCTTGGGTGGGTTTGGGGGGGGTGTAGGTTTAGGGTGACAGACTTCGGGGGGGGGATTAGTGGGGTTCGGGAATAGGGGACAGGCTTTCTACCCCCTCAAGCCTGTCCCCTACTCCCGCACCCCCTTTAAGAGACCATGTGATGTAGTCAGAAAATTGGAGACGAATGAGTCCTTCAAATATTGCCACGAAACACCACCTATATGGAAGGAGGTAGTTTCGTGGCATAGTCGGGAGGAATCGGAAGCCTCCAGTTTTCATACACGATCACAGGGTCCTTAAGGAAGTAGTATAACTGTTGGTAAATCTGGAGCAACTGATTTCTCCAAAATAATTCAAGCGGCGTGTAACCATTATTTTTGTTAATCTATAGTGCTGTTTCCTGGTATAATTTCAAGGAATCTATGCCCTCTAATGTAATTAAATGTAATTAATGTAATTAAAACATAATTTATTAACATAAAGCAATCTGTAAACAGAGGGAAGAAAAATGCCAAGACATAAAAAGAATTCTATAAATGTCAGCTTCGTAAATCCCGTAATTCTACTGAGGAAATATCAAAGGCCATTTTGCAGAAAATATCGGGGATCCCCATAATTTCTATTTCATTTAAAATTCCCTTAATTGTTACTTAACTCTAAGAATGTTGCACCATGTATATATAGATACATATATATATATATAAATGAAAGGGTAAACTTTGTGATCAGACACACTTGGATGAGCTTAGAGCACAGTATAGATATAATAATTTAGTATATAATTCCACAATAGTGTGAGCCTGTCTTGTGAATCTAAAAGAGCGTAAAGTGACAACTACAAATTGATCCTGAAACTCTGACATCAAGAGGATAACGTTTATCTTCAAAAGAAAAGACAAGCCCTGTTATAAGACAAAAATCAAGTTCTAAAATCAATATCCACAAAGTATAAAACAAGTTCAATTTTCAAGAAAGAAAATATAGTGGACGGAAGGTAGTTCATCCGACAAAGAGATTACCATGTTTCCTTCAGGAGGGAAGAGGAAGACAGCAGTAAGGAAGGAGGACAATGGCAACCTGAGTAGGGAGTTATCTACTGGAATGCCTCTCCCCAATTTTGAGGCTTTAACTTACTCACTCCAACCCCAAGGTTCTGAAGCATCCACCTCGGCGTTCTCTACCTCTCTGACCATGAACCAGTCACTCAACCCTTCCTTCCAGCAACCTCTCGATTATCCCTCATCTCAGTCCTTAAGTCATGATTCTCTTCAGTCTTCTCTTTTCCCCACTCTTACACTCCCTGCTCTTCAACCTCTCAGTTCCCCCTCAGCCTATCCCCACTCTCCTTCCCTTGACTTAATTTCAGACTCCTACCAAACACCTGTAATTCATTCCGGCCCTGATAATATCAATGTTAATCTAGGGTGGCGAGAACAAGGATACCAGTCCGTGCCAGTGAACCCCTCAGCCTCCCTCAACGTCACTCCTTACCCTGCCGCCTGTCACCCCGACCAGGATAGTGTGGGTGAAGGTGGGGCGTGGGGTGGGCAGGAATGGGAGTCAGAACATGCTATCCAAGCACCCTGGGCTTCTAACTCTGCTGTCCAGAATAATGGAGGCGTCCTCAGCACCCCTGGGAGTGTAACCCCTGGACAACCAGGTACCCAGCAGTGCCCAAAACGCAAACTGAAAATGTACCAGTGGCCACCACAGCAGGATCCCAAACTGGAGATGATGAGGCTCCGGGCCCTTGACAGGTATAATAAGAGACTGCAGGAGGAGCAGGAGGAGCGAAATCTAAAACGCTCTCTAGCCAAAGGCATGGAGGAAACAGGAGCCTACAAGAGAGAGCTTGCCAAGACAATGCAAAACATACAGTGGTACGACCAGCAAATGAACCAAATGAAAATGATCCTCCAAAGCCAAGGTCGTTCTTGGACTCATCAGGACAATGACCTCATACCGGGCCCCTCTTCCATGAATTAACAAGAATGTGACGTACAATACAAACAAATGTGAGGAGTTACAGAAATATACCTGTAGGTGTATGACTGAGCCATGATGAAGTTGAAGGTCTTGGTGTTACAAGTGTAATGAATCAGCTGTATATATAATCACAAACCCATCGCTGCCAAACATTTCCTTTATGTGAACAGGTGAGCAACACGACTAACATTTTTTTTCCTAAAGTCACGTCCGCATTGCTTTTAATTTTACAATAGTGACCTTGTAACTCAATCAATGAAGCTCCAACTGGAAACACTAGAAAGATATACTAAATATAATATAGAAAGAATCTTACATTCACAAAGCAATTAGTTACGAAAAAAGATAAGTTAATTAGAGTTATGATGCTGCCCTACTGAAACTATCAGTAAGAACATATAAGACAAAGGATCTCTAAGAGTTTAATAAGTATCGGTAGTTTTTCCTCACTTGAATAAAATTACTTCGTGTTAGTCCAAATATACTGTTACCAGTCATCACTGTCAATTTGGTCAAGGACTAATCATAAAAAGGGTGGATGACCTTTTTCTAAGACTGAATAGCATAACCTAAAGTGACGTCTTAAGATGAACTAAATCGTCTGGTGTTAACCGGAATGGAAGAAACATGTTAAGGTTAGAACGGCGTTTACTTTTCAAACAAACATGTTATATTACTGTTATTGTTGATGATGTTGTTGTTGTTGTTGTTATTATTGTTGTTAATTTAGAGTTTGTTTTGCAGTACTTCATTGTACTGTGTCTTGTTTTGTTTGCATTCTAAGATTTTTTTTATTATTTTTTTATTTAATTAAGTGTTCATGTTATTGTTCCTTCGAATTACCTGTGTTGAATGTACAAGGACTGTTTATGTAGTGGTGGTCCTTGTTATTATACCTCATATTACATCCTAGTATTATATGTAGGCCTAGTGGACCTTGTTATTATACCTCATATTAAACCTAGTACTTTATGTAGGCCTAATGTAATTGTTGATATACCTCATGTTAAACCTAGTATTATATGTAGTGGTCTTTATGTAGTGGACCTTGTTATTATACCTCATATTAAACCCTAGTATTATATGTAGGCCTAGTGTAATTGTTATTATACCTCATGTTAAAACCTAGTATTATTATTATGTAGTGGTCTTTGTTAAAACACTAGTACTTTATGTAGTGGACCTTGTTATTATACCTCATGTTAAACCCTAGTATTATATGTAGGCCTAGTGTAATTGTTATTAAACCTCATATTAAACCTAGTACTTAATGTAGTGGTCCTTTATGTTACGAAAAAAACCCTGTGATGGTGTACGAGTATTGGAGGCTTCTGATTCCTCCTGACTATGCCACGACACAACAAGCTCCTTTCATATAGGTTGGGTTTCGTGGCAATTGTAGGACACGTTTACTTCCAATTTTCCGACAACATCACTGGGTCCCTTTATTAATCTGAGTTCTTTTTATTAATGTGTGTAAATTTTATGAAGGTATATGTATGCATTGTTTGTTAATTCATTTCACTCCTGTGGGGAAATTATTATATATATACAGTATATATTTTTATGATAATGTGTTGTTGTTGTTGTTGTTGTTATAATTACTATTCTTATTCTTAATTATGTTTCTTTCTGTACTAATACTAATACTAATACTACTACTATGCTTTTTCTGTACTACTACTACTACTACTACTACTATTACTATGCTTTTTGTGTACTGCTACCGGTACTATTACTTCAAATAATAATAATTAATATTATAATAATAATAAAATTTATTATTATTATTATTATTATTATGTTTATTAATGTGTTTATTATTATTGTAGTTATTATATTTACATTTGTTAATATTTATTGTTATTTGTTATTATTAGAATGGGTTTTCTTTATTAATTTTATTATTATTATTATTATCATTATTATTATTATTATTATTATTATTTATTATTATTATTTTGTTTAATTTTATTTCTATTTTTATTCTTATTTATATTATTATTATTGATATTGTTGTTGCAATTGATTTTAATATTGTCATTATTATTATTATTATTATTATTATTATTATTATTATTATTTTTATTATTATTATTATTATTATTATTATTATTATTATTATTATTATTATTATTACAATCTTATTTACATCATTATATTTATTGTTGTGATGATTTTATATATCTCTATTATTAAAATTATTCTTATCAGTATTATTGAAATTATTTCTTTTCACTATATTTGATTATAAGGCGTGTTTCGAATACCTAGCTAGAAGCAATAAATAAATTCACAATGATTTATTTCCTTGGTGAATAATTGGAACTGTTCAAGGCTTCAACCAAAGCTGCTGTGTGTATATACTTATTATTAGTGCTGATGACTGTACAGCAAGTAGCAAGTCTTCGTTGTTCTCTTATGGTGATGTTGGTTAATGATTTTCCTCTGGTGCGTCATACAAGTGTCATATTGTTTATACAGTAAGTGTCACATGTAATCTTAAACACCACTCATGGTGATGTTGGTTAAGGATGCCCCGAGGCTCTGATGCGTCACACTAGAGTCACATCCAATCGTGATGAAACGTAAATCCCTTCCTTCACTGATTATGGTGTTGGTTGGTTGGTTGGTTGGTTGTTTGTCTTAAATAATAATATCATAATGAAACAGATAAATTCTTTGCGGCGTGAGCGGATTGCAATAAAAAATTTATAACCTGGAATATATATATATACGTTATTTACGAACACATCCAAAATCTATGAATATACAACTAACATATGGCATTAAATCTCATATCAGGCGCACCTCACCTTAATTAAGGGACCCTGTGAAGGACTCATTTACAAACCAATATTCTAACTATATCACAAGGTCCTTTTTGTTACACTAGAGCAACTGAATCCTCCAAACTATTACAAGCAACAGAACACCATTACTTTTGCTGTTCTGATCCTGTTCCCTATAGCATACTTTGGAGGAATCAAAGCACTCCAAAGTACCAAAAAATGATTACCCCCTTAATTCCCACGATATATGGTACTTATTTTAAATTCTCACTGGCCGACCAAACCTTGCACGTCCATGGGAGGGAGGGCCTGTAAAAATATATGTTAGCTCAAATTCACAGGAACTCTCATCCACTCACTCCAGTTCACACACACACTCTCTCTCTCTCTCTCTCTCTCTCTCTCTCTCTCTCTCTCTCTCTCTCACACACACACACACACACACACACACACACACACACACACACACACACACAATGAATAAGTTCACTAACATTAGCAAATATGGTATCCCTTTACGCTTCCTCAGTATTAGAGTTATTATATACTTAATGTCAGAGTATGGACAAGGATATAAAATAATAAAGGTCAGTAGCGTTGACTCCCACACTACACTATAGTAAACAAAGGGTCGACCAAGATGACTGAGGGTCTAAAAAAAGAAGACTTGGTGCTGTATGTGCCTATCGACTCATGGTGTAGTTGGTCATTAAGGCAGGCAGTCTTGTTACACCAACACATCTTCCCCCACACTACAAGGTTGTTGTCGTTGCCCTTACACACACATACATACATATATACATACATAAAAAGACACACAGAACACACACACACATCTGAAATTGCACATGAAAAAACGTACACAGAATAATAATAATAATGTGTGTGTGTTTGAGTGTGTGTGTGTGTTTATCTGTCACACACACATATACATACACCTACTTACTGCTAGGTGAACAGGGACACAGGGGGCTGGGAAAATTGCCCAATAATTCCACTGACTTGGGAATCGAACCCGGGATCTTTCGTTTGCAGGGCGAGTGTGCTAACCATTACTCCATCAGCACACACACACACACACCTTGAGGGTCTGTGATATAAAAGTATTTATGAGTGATTAAGGAAAAGCATTTACATGGATATCCTGAACAGTGGGGAACCGTAAAGTCTTCAGAGTTTAATGAAGTAAATACGAGTGGAGCGGACAAGGGTTGGATTAAAAGAAGTACAATGATCGTGGTGGTGAAGGTGGAAGGAGTTGAAGACATGAGTGGAGCGGACAAGGAATGGATTAAAATAAGTGCATTAATCGTGGTGGTGAAGGTGGAAGGAGTTGAATACATGAGTGGTGGGACTGACAAGGAATGGATTAAAAGAAGTGCATTAATCGTGGTGGTGAAGGTGGAAGGAGTTGAATACATGAGTGGGACTGACAAGGAATGGATTAAATGAAGTGCAATAAATGTGGTTATGGAAGTGGAAGAGGTTGAAGACAGTGCTGTACATTCGGTGAACGTGGTTTTGTGTATATACAGTATATCCTACCTGTACTAGTTGGAGACCAGTGATGCTGTATACAAAATGCTTCGTCAAGAATATTACAAAACAACAGCTGTTTATAATTGAAAATACTATTATATACATACCTACATAAGACATGATTACCTCGCGTTACATTATGATCATTGTGTCGACTTAAGTAGTGCATGGATAATATTCCGGTGCTTCGAGGTACAGTATTGTGACGTTTCCTGGATTATCTTATCTTTTTATGACTAAGCTTCCAACACATCACAATATAATATACAGACCATGGAGCTGTGTAAACTTATCACCTCCTTCCTGTCTTAGTATATAATTCCTTCACCGTCTCTCACTTGTATTTATGTATTTCTTCCGCCACCGAAGTTGGAGTGCATAATATACATATATATGTGTGTATATGTGTATATATTATGTAGGTACGAGTATTCGGCTGCCGTTGATTCCGTTTACCTGTGATTCCGTTTACCTGTCATTCTGCCTCTAAAAAGGATATCTCAAGAAGTTATTATTTTATTTTTACGTAATTTAGTGAACAGATAATACACGCGTCAAAGAAGTTACCACAGTTTGAAGGTGGTTGATAAAGTACAGACAGAAGTATGATTAAGATTCCATATGATTCTTGGACATATTCCTTAACAAGCCTTATTTGGGTGTATATAGGGGTCAGTCATCAGGCCGAGGTGTCTATTGGCTGCTTCTTCAACCCTGAGTGTTTTCGTGAGTGAAGACAAAGTGGTATACGTGTCAAGGATCATAACTGCTATATCACTGTGGGAAAAAAAAATATAGGTAATAATGTAACAAATGAAAACCTAGGTTAATTCACGTATATTTAAGTAATATAAAAGTTTCCGGAGCTCATTACCAACAGGATGCAATCATTTACTTTGTTATCCTGATACGGTACTGTCGCAACAAGAACACGTTGACATGCACTTCTATTATATGGTAATACATACGTGCATAATGATAATAATAATAATAATAATAATAATAATGTGTTGTGTTCTGCACGGTGATGACGTTTGAACCACAACCAGTGAGAGTAGGTAGACGGTCATATTCCCAGGGTAACTCTAGGGATTTTTCTTACGCAGATGTATATTATTCCCGGACCCAGAAGGATGTTACATCAGTGGAGTATTGTGTGTATATAAGGCGAGTATTTCAGTCCTACGTATCCATTGGTGAGCAAAGGTGTCGTGTCGTCTGGACTTGTTGGTGGCTGTGTGTCATTTATACACTTAATTAAGGTGGCACCGTTTGGCATCTCTGATCAACTAACTACATAGATCCATTGTTGTGTGTGTGTGTGTGTGTGTGCTTGACCTAACTGCATAGATCCATTGTGTTGTGTGTGTGTGTCTTCATCCTTGTCTCAATGCTGCCGTGTAGGGGCCTAGATGGGAATGGGGGCCAAGATGATGCCTACCCTCCTAGTTGCTTCCCTCCTACCCATACCACAAGTACCTCGTATCATTCCCACATCACTGACACACCCAATCTTCTTCACACCACTGACACACCGTATCTTTCTCACACTACTGCTGACAACTCTTCATTGGCCTCACCTCCTCTCTCCTTTTCCCCATTCCCCACTCGTGATGTTTCCCTCTACTCCCCACATTACCCATCCTACCATCCTCCCCCATACCTACCTGCCTCCCCTGACACTACATCCTTCCCCTCCCCCGTCACCTCCTCCCTCACAACTTCCCACCTTAGTGTTCACAGTCCCGAAGCTTTAACATCAGTGGCGTGGCAGGAATCTGTGGACGCCTCTGGACCAATAATGTCCTGGGAGGAAGTGGAGCTGATGGAAGAAACAGGAGACACTCAGAGGACAACCACGAGTGACGGGAGGACAACGTCAGACAGGGACGACTCAACCACAGCTGTAGCAGAGGGCAGTCAGGGTCGGCGCCCTAAAACCTATCGCTCCCATAAGTTGAAGGTGTATGAGTGGCCACCCCAAGACGACCCTCAGCTGGAACAGAAGAGACTCCGTGCTGTCAGGGAGTTCAGAAAGAGGCAGAAGGAGGACGAAGAGGAGAGGGAGTTGACCAATACCCTCCACACAACTCGTGAAGAGACCCGTGCTCTCAAACAGGAACTCATAAGGCGTCGTCAGGAGGTAGAAGCCTTGGAAAGACAGGTTACGGGTGCCCTGTCCCAGCTGCAGGACTCTCCACACTACGGACATTCTTCCCAATCCTGATGATTTGTACTAAACCCCTGCCAGGTACACGTCACCCCCGCCAGGTACACGTCACCCCCGCCAGATGACTCACAACTTACCTGTTCAGGGATACACCTTCACAGTAACACAATTACTGAAGGATTGGCGTGGCTTTTTAATTATTATTTTTTGGTGATTCAGTAGATTTTAATCGATGGTTTTCAAGCCAATGGAATAAATCTGAGGCTTTTTAGTAGTCGTTTAAATCTGTCCTGCTTGATTCGAGTTGATTTAATAACAGTAGCCTATTGTTTGTATTGGATTATTTTTATTTATGGATATATATTCATATGATCGTTAATAATGATAACAGAAGGATTTTATATTTAATTATTGTATTGCATATTTACTGAATATGTAATGTTCCATAATATTATTTCAATGCATTCACACATAAATTACCAAAAGATTATTTTTACTATATAAAAAATTCTTTGTAACAAAATAAACTCTTTTGGATTGGAACGTAATGGAGTGAGTAGGTAAATCACACCTGAGACTTCAGTGGCACAAACTCCTAAATATGGAAATGGTTACATGCATACGGTATATCGCTGGGGAGAGGAAGTGGCACCAATGTCAATATCGGCAACCACTCCCCGGTGTCCAACCAACCACTCCAAAACATACACCCAGCACCATCACACATTTGTTTTCTTCATCCTCCGTCCTCGGGTTAAATCTTCTCTATGTTTGTTTATTTTGATATCGATGAATTGGAGAGCCACTGATTTCTCCATAATACTGTACTGGTAAACTGTGGTAATGGTAATCTGTTTCCTGGTAAAGTTAGGGAAATAAATACCACAACATTCATCCAATTAAAGGGGTGGTACAGTGTTGGTAGATTTGAAGTAAATGGTTCCTCCAAACAATTCCAATCAACAGAACACCATTATTTTTGTTCATCTGGTCATGTTTTATAGCATGCCTTGGAGGAAACAATGTGATCCAATTCACCAAAAAGGAACTCTCCCCTTAAAGACTGACATCATAAATACGAGTACTGTAGGTTACTATACGTACATTTTTATTCCCCAGGCAGTACCTATAACTACGAAAAGGAGATATTAAAAACATTATTTGAACCAAAATTGCAATGAATACATTCTATACAGGTGTTGTGTTCATTAAAATTTACTATTGGGTAGATATACAGGGTGTAAATGTAATGGAAACAAATAATCTCGATCAGTCTATCAACATCACGTACACACACACACACACACACACTACCACCTCGGTGAAGCAAGTGAGGCGACAACAGGACTTTTACCGACGACTGTAGGCTACTTTCTTATTGCTTTGTGGCTTCATCTGATTCTTGTCTTGTCATGATGGGAGGAGTTGTATGTATGTACGGACGTAGTAGAAGTTTGTATGTAGGTCTGTTGCTAACACTCCTATCACTCACTATCTCTGGTGGAAATCCTTCACTTCAACATGGCCTAGGTGACGTCATATCCTGTCTGATTGTCTCCTTTTAAAATATCTTCCTTTGTGAAGCACTGTTTACGTCATGGTGTGTCCCTTATCCTGTACTTCATTCATGTTTGTTGTTTGTTCATTCATGTTTGTTGTTTGTTCATTCATGTTTGTTTATTGTTCTTTCATGTTTGTTTATTGTTCATTCATGTTTGTTGTTTGTTCATTCATGTTTGTTGTTTGTTCATTCATGTTTGTTTATTGTTCTTTCATGTTTGTTTATTGTTCATTCATGTTTGTTGTTTGTTCATTCATGTTTGTTGTTTGTTCATTCATGTTTGTTGTTTGTTCATTCATGTTTGTTGTTTGTTCATTCATGTTTGTTTATTGTTCTTTCATGTTTGTTTATTGTTCATTCATGTTTGTTGTTTGTTCATTCATGTTTGTTGTTTGTTCATTCATGTTTGTTGTTTGTTCATTCATGTTTGTTGTTTGTTCATTCATGTTTGTTGTTCATTCATGTATGTTTATTGTTCATTCATGTTGATTGTTCATTCATGTTTATTGTTCATTCATATATATTGTTCATTCATATTTATTGTTCATTCATGTTTATTGTTCATTCATGTTTATTGTTCATTCATGTTTGTTTATTGTTCATTCATGTTTATTGTTCATTCATGTTGATTGCATTGTTTGTTTGTTTTCTTGCACATGTATTGTTGGTAAATGTAACTGCAAAGGAAACAAATCATCAAACTATACTATATCCTTTTTTTTTTCCTTGCATAAATAATTACAATGTTTACCAAAACTCGATAATAATATAATCAATGTGACATGTTGGTTAATATTAGTCACATCTGTTATAGCCGTGATTGTGACCAGTTTGTACACTCAGACGTCACTAGAATGATTTTTGTGTTTCTCATTTAAGTAAACATTGTGCTTTTTTTATAACTAACATTATTTATAAATGACATAGATGCTCTTTAATTAACTCTCTCTCTCTGAAAGCCGAACATCCAGCCATTTTCTCTTATAATTAAAACATTATATTTGGAAGAGTGACTTAATTATCTAATAGACAAAATTTAAAGGGGACTGTATCAATTTAAAACAAATTATTATTGTTTCTGTCTGCTAAATAACTTGGATTTGGCTGTAAAGATTAGATAGTTTTATCCTCGCTAAGGCGTATGTTAGGTCAGTCAGGTCATTTTAACACACACACACACACACACACTCACACACACAGAGCCCCCCCCCCCCTCTCTCTCTCTCTCCTTCCCTCCCTCTCTCTTTCCTCCCTCTCTATCTCTCTCTCTCTCTCTCTCTCTCTCTCTCTCTCTCTCTCTCTCTCTCTCTCTCTCTCTCTCTCTCTCTCTCTGCATTAGTAGCCATTAGTCTAAGAGGTGTAGTGTTAAGCACCTTTATTATTCTTGCATTTCCACCTTGTTGTGAGTCGCTAAGTCGTAAGATAACTCCACCCCCCTCCCCCCCTCAGTCAAGTAACTCCACCCCCCCCCCCCCTCACTCAAGTAACTCCACCCCCCCCCCTCACTCAAGTAACTCCCCCCCCCCTCACTCAAGTAACTCCTCGAGGTTGTTATTATAAAAGGAGTATTATAACATAATTCACTAACTACACACACACACACACACACACACACAGAGAGAGAGAGAGAGAGTTAGAGAGAGAGAGATTTTAATGAGCCAGTGCAGTGTAATATATATGTATAGGACAGCAAACTATTTACAATTGTATTATTCCCTTAACTTCTATACTATAATATACCATAATAATAATAATAATAACCTAAATATAATAATAATAATAATATCAACACAGAACACTATAGGGTCTATAGTGCTCTGTGTTGATATTATTATTATTATTATTATTATTATTATTATTATTATTATTATTATGATTATGATTATGATTATGATTATTATTATTATTATTATTATTATTATTATTATTATTATTATTATTATTATTATTATTATTATTATTATTAATATTATAAGGGGTCAGGGGAATATAAGGGACTTGGAACTAATAGAACATAAATTATATTGTATACAAAAACGACCTGGATATTAGCCCTGTATTTTAGCAGAGTTTTCGCCTACGTCCGGTTCAAAAAAGGTAAAGTCGGCTAGATTAAGCGGATCTTCCACCAATTTGGCATCACAGTCTGACATTACAACATAATTCATTCGTTCATTTCGCCTCTAAGTACAAAATCATACGGTATAATATTGATAATCGTTTTCCATTTGTGACTATGATTAGTTTTTATACTGTCATTTGTGTTTTTCTTTATATATTTGTATAGTTTTTTTTATATTCTCTCTCTCTCTCTCTCTCTCTCTCTCTCTCTCTCTCTCTCTCTCTCTCTCTCTCTCTCTCTCTCTCTCTCTCTCTCTCTCTCTCTCTCAACCCTTTCCCCGTGATCGTAAACTGAAGCAAATGGCCTCTGTCCGCTCACACCTACATACATACATACATACATACATGAACACTCACGCACACAGACACACGCCTTAAATGCCAGTACTAGTACACACATACACCGACATACATACACACACACACACCGACATACATACACACACACACCCCGACATACATACACACACACACCCCGACATACACACACACACACACACATAGTTGCTCGCACATTCCTCTCCTAACACACACACATCGACATATACACACACACATAATTCTGCCTGCACATTCCTCTCCTAACACTCACACACACACACACACACACACACACACACACACATACACACACATCTAGCAGAACAGAACAGAAGCAACTAACACTTTGAAGCTCCACTGTCTCATCTTAGTTCGACACATGTGAGACAAACAATACTTCCAAGCTTCACTCAATGATCTCGGGGCTTCGAAAGAGTCACAGACTACTGGTAATTTATACACACACACATACACACACACACTGCTGGTGGACACATAGGCTACCTCATTTAAAGTTCATTCACAGCTTTTCATTTCCGTGTATACCCATATTTGCATTTGTCTAAACACACAAATATACACACAGGAACCTTCTCTCTCTCTCTCTCTCTCTCTCTCTCTCTCTCTCTCTCTCTCTCTCTCTCATATACACACAACACATGCATTTGTCTGTGCTCACAAAGACACACACACCCTATCCTCTATTCATGTATGCACTATTTACGTTTGTACACACACACACACACACACACACACACACACACACACACACAGTCTCATTTCATCTCCATACACGCACTCACGTCCATTCGTCTGCACACACACACACACACACACACACACAGGTAGCACCGGCAACAAACGTATTGATTTACGCCAATTACACTTCCCCTTACACCTCACCTTGCCACCTCTTGACCCGGGCACTACTAAAGGAGGGGCCACGCTCACTATCATACCCAATTCCCAACTAAACCTACACAACTTTGGTCGGGATAATAAATGTTGGTGTGCTTTTTTGACTCTGGTGGCACTTGGCAATTATTCTTGTTTTTCTTTTTACGCTCATCGGTTGCACACTATTTCACTTCTGATAGGGGCACAAGATTTCTTCGTTGTGCTTAAGTATATGAGATGATGTTTGGTTTTGTCATGTTTTCTTCGCTTATTTTACGTTGTTAGTCAGACTTTTTGGTATCGTTTTTTATTTGACTTTTTAAAACCGTGTCTCACCTGGTAACATTTGGCAACTGAGCATCTCTCAGGTACACTCCCTACTGATGCTGCTGCAGCCTCAGTGTAGCCCTGGGCTGTGTGTGGAGAGGGTGTGTGTCGCTCCCCTCGCTTACCTTCCCCTTTGTAATTCTCCCGCCACGCGTGTTGTTGTTGTGTGAAGGAAAACTAGTGCATTACGTGTCCAGCCGAATAAAGGCGTGAGGGAATCCAATGACTGGGGTCCAAACTGTAAACAAGGTGATTGGTAACGAGTGTTTGGGCCCGTTTTAAAATGTTCGGTGCCCTAAACGACTTCGCTCTTGTAACCTTCAGCAGGAAAAAAAGCACACACTGTCCCCCCCCAACCCAACCCAACCCAATCCAGCCCCCTCCTCCCACCCCTTTTTTTTCTTTTTTTTTAATCCGCCATTTGTGACAGATGAACGTTAAGCTGTTTAGCACACGACTGAAAAAAACTGCTGACACTTTCGTCGGAATTCTGCTTCCACTATTTTCAAAAGTTTTTAGTTTGTACCGTGTAAAAGATGATGAGTACTGGGGATATGAATGTGAAAGAGAGAGAGAGAGAGAGAGAGAGAGAGAGAGAGAGAGAGAGAGAGAGAGAGAGAGGGAGGGGGGATTTAAATGGGAAAGGGACTGATGGTGGGGGATGGGAGAGGGGGCGGGGATTATAAGGGGGAGGTGGGTGGTATGTGATGCAACTGAGAGGTGAGAGCACGAGTTTTTAAAGGGAAAGAGAGTGAGAGGAGGAAATGAAGGGAGGAATGAATGAGGGTGAACTACAGGGAGTAGAAAGAAAATAAAGTAAGGTATAGGGGGATTAGAGTAGGCTAGGCAGAGGAGGTATGCCAAAGAGAGTGAGAGAGAGAGATGTGAGAAACTGAAAGATAGGGGATAGTTGAAAGGTAAAGTTGAAATGAGTAAAAAGGGAAGCAGAGAAACAGGGAAACTAAAGGGATGGTAAGAGGAGGAATAAACAAACCAAAAAGGAGGTGAAGAATTATAAAAGGAGAGGAAGG
>JAWZYT010002884.1:7500-46858 GCA_034508575.1 Petrolisthes manimaculis | reverse complement strand
ATGTCTTTCTCACTTCTACAGTCTCGTTTTACCTCATCTCCTCTTTCTCTTACTATTTTGTCATTTCTCCTTTCCTTCCTTCTTCTCAATCATGCATTCTCTATACGTAGGCTCCGTATCCAATTTATTCTCTCTCTCTCTCTCTCTCTCTCTCTCTCTCTCTCTCTCTCTCTCTCTCTCTCTCTCTCTCTCTCTCTCTCTCTCTCTCCACCACAACCAACCCTCCCTTCTCACCTCGACCTTTGAATAAATAAACTGTGGAGGAATGAATTAGTTTAAAGACGTCTCCCAAGACTTTTTTTTATTATTATTATTTTTAGCTCAACCAACCCAACACCACCACCACCACCTCCTCCACCACCTCTTTTTTTTCTGTGTGTATATGTGTATTATCTCTTCCTCTTCAGTGCTGGTTATTTTTAGACTCAAGAGAAGAGGGGAGGAGGAAGAGGGAAGGGAGGGAGGAAGAGGGGGAGGGGGGGGGAGGGGGGGGGAGGGGGAGGTGATTTGTGCCGTCACATCGTTGCTATTTTTTTTACTTTTTTTTTTTATCGTTAGCTTTGTCTCTTGTAACTCTGCTTCAATATTTTTCTCTTGCATTCCCCCTTCCTTGTCTCTTTGAATAAACGTTAGCCTTCCTTTTCTCTCTCTCTCTCTCTCTCTCTCTCTCTCTCTCTCTCTCTCTCTCTCTCTCTCTCTCTCTCTTACCTTATACGAAAATAGCCAAGACCCGAGTGAATGATCCTATAATTATGTGTGTGTGTGTGTGTGTGTGTGTGTGTGTGTGTGTGTGTGTGTGTGTGTGTGTGTGTTGCTTTGAGCCGCTGACATGAGATTTATTTCTTATGAGTAACTGAATATAGTACAGCATTGCACGCCATAATTTATCAAGGGGAGATTCTCTTGTTGGTAAATTTGGATGGCTACTGATTCCTCCAAACTATGCCACGAAACAAACACCCTCGATTCTACTAAAAGGGGATCTTATGTGTCGTGGCATAATTTGGAGGAATCATAGACCTACCAATTCACCAACAACAAGAGACCCCAATGACCTTCAGGACCCACGTGATGTAGTCAAAACAATTGGAGGTTAAAGGGAAGGAAACTCGTGATGGTGATTTAAATGGAGGGCTACTGATTCCTCCAAACTATATAGGTCACGAAACAGATCCTTTATTCGTAGCATTGAAGTGATTTGTGTCCTGGTATACTTTGGAGGAATCAGTAGCACTCCAATTTAATGAGTCCTTCAAACATTACCACTAGACAACAACTACATTGAAGGAGCTTGTTTTGTGGCAGTGTCAGGAGGAATCAGAATCATTCATGGACTCATACAACACGAACACACACACACACACACACACACACACACACACACACACACAATTGAAGGTGAAAGAAAGTGAGTAAATAACAGCCACAAGGTCACACACGTGCACGCCGACACGTAAATAAAAGTTTCTCTACCTCTCGTAAGTTATGATGGGAAAAGATGGGAGGGAGGGAGGAAGGAAGGCTTATGGAGAGGCGATAATGATAGTATGAATGATGGAATGTAATGATGGTGGAGGTCTGGTTGTTAAGGGGAAGGTGGAGGTAGTGGTTAGGGAAGGAAGGTGGTGGTTAGGAAGGAGGAGGACGAATGGTGAAGGCGGTCAGAGCAGAAACATTACTGCATAATCACGTCTCAAGGAGCCCGTGTGTGTGTGTGTGTGTGTGTGTGTGTGTGTGTGTGTGTGTGTGTGTGTGTGTGTGTGTGTGTGTGCGCGCGCGTGTGTGCATGTGTGTGTGTGTGTGATTAAGTAGGTGGAGTATTAGGTAAGGTATAATTATAGATTATATTAAACGGTCGATGACATGTGGAGGCGAGTGTTTCTAAGAGTATACACACACAAACACTTACCAGTTCCCTTTGATGACCAACCTTGAAAGTGTGGTTTTGAAAAGAAATCCCCGTCACCAAGTGGGCTAATAAATCTATAAAATAGCTGGGTTGACACACAAAAAGGTCACACAGATAGGGTGAAAACATGACAGGGTGTGGTTAAACGATGGCACGCACGAACAGCAATCCCCCCTCACCCCCAACACAACACACACACACACACACACCACACACCACACACAGAGTTTCTTCACTTACAACTCTGGTCTCCGTGGCAAGTGACCTACAAGGAAGGTAACGTCAAATGAGTAATAATGACAGTGGTAGTGGTAGTGGTGGTGGTACTGACAGTGGTAGTGGTGGTAGTGGTGGTGGTACTGACAGTGGTAGTGACAGACAACCTGATATAACAAAGAGTGCTCGTGTTTCTTATACATTGGATATCATGGCGTGTGTGAGTGTGTGTGTGTGTGTCTGAACAAAGGGACTGGAAGGTGGTAGAAGTAAGTAAATGGGGAAAGTATAACATAAAGAAAAAAATGAAAAAAAAAAAAATAATGACGAGAAACTGAAAGAGAGGAAGGTGCTGGGAGTAAAGGTTAGTCAGAGAGACGCAGAGTGGATGATGGGCCAACCAAGGGAATAGATCAGGGGCAGAAGTACTGGTACCCTCATATAATCCACAATCCCTAGACCCCCCCCCACCTGAGTCGAACCCTGATATTTGGAGCAGGCCAGGCGGTTTCTAGACGACTGCCCACCCAAACCCTCCATTAGTTCGAATGTGTGTGACCTTATGATAGTTTGTGATAGATTGTGAGTGTACCATTTACAGCTTCTTCTTCTTCTTCTTCTTCTCAGCTTCACATGGTATAGTTTATTAACGCTTTGTGATTTTAGTTTCGACATGCAATGGGTAAATATATAATGGCTTCATGGGTATCCAATTAGACCCCACACGTATAAGAAACGATGAGTCGGGTGGGTGTGATTACGCACAACCCACTCAATACCAATTTATTTTTTTCTTTGGACTCGCAGCGATTGAATATTCCACGCACTTAAACCTGTAATTTCCGATGACGTAATTTAATTTTAAGGCCGCCAGGTCATTGTATACATTTTATATTCTCTCTCTCTCTCTCTCTCTCTCTCTCTCTCTCTCTCTCTCTCTCTCTCTCTCTCTCTCTCTCTCTCTCTCTCTCTCTCTCTCTCTCTCTCTCTCTCTCTCACTCTCTCTCTCTCTCTGCCGCGAATAGAAGATTAATCTAAGTACAGAACGAGGAAGTGAAGGAGATCAGAGGAATGAAGCGAGGGAGACAGAAGAGAAGAATATTTGGCTAATAGGGAAAGTAAAGTGGTCAGAGTATAGAGAGATGGAAGGGCAAGACATGACCGAAGTGGGAATGGAGGAGGCGAGATTTATAAGAGTTGTAGGGAAAAGGGATGAAGGAAATGGTATGAGAAATGGGGCAAAGAACTAGGCTATAGATGGGAGAAGTGAAGTGGCAGTAAACTGAAACCGAAAGAGAACGAAAAACAAACGACACACGAAACAGGAAAAGAAAAACAGACCCGGGAAAGGTGAGAAGAACCAAATATAGGAAGAGGAAGAAGGGAAGATAAAACGGTGAGGGAGAGGAGGGGAGGGGAGAGAAGGGGAATAGAGGAAGAGAGGGGAGGGAAGGAAGGAAATAGAGGAAGAGAGGAGGGGAATAGAGGAAGAGAAGGGGAGGGAAAGAGGGGAACGGAAGGACGGGAATGAAGGAGGGGAATAGAGGAAGAGAAGGGAGGGGAATAGAGGAAGAGAAGGGAGGAAAGAGGGGAATGGAAGGAAGGGAAGGAGGGGAATGGAGGGAGAAGTCAATATTACAACTGCAACATGGAACCGGAAAGGTCAGAACCAGGGTGGGCTGCAGGGTGTGTTGAGGTTTGTGACAGTGGGTTGGTTGGTTGGGTTATGTTTGTGGGCTGAATGGGTTGGTATGTTGAGGTTTCGTGACAGTGGGTTGATTGGGTGGGTGGTTGATTGTGTGGGCTGAAGAATGAGTAGGTATTGGTGCTAGTGGGTTAAGAGTGTGAGTTTGGGACTGAAGGTATAAGTATAATTCTTAGCTATCTATAATTACAGGTGTTCTCTCAGACCAGTGTTGTTTTAAGACAGACACACACACACACACACACAGCAAAGCACGTGTGGGTTTGTAAACACAGGGGTACACCTCTATTCACACACTCCCACGATTGGTTCATTTATATGCATGCCTGGGTCTTGTGTCTGCATACACACTTGCCATTAACAAACACACGTGCGCCTGTTCAGTTATACACACACACACACATACACACACACAAAGTCACACTGCCTACGGGCTTAACGTGTTCTCTCTCTCTCTCTCTCTCTCTCTCTCTCTCTCTCTCTCTCTCTCTCTCTCTCTCTCTCTCTCTCTCTCTCTCTCTCTGCTCGTTTTTAATTTTTTTGAAAAGGGCAAATAATTAATTTGACTCGTGTAGCTGAAGATAATCCTTGCACGCACGTGTGTGTGTGTGTGTGTGTGTGTGTGTGTACATCATTAAAACTATGATGTATATAATAATGTAATCTTTCTTTACATCCAAAGCCACGGGTAAAAAAAGATGAGCGATGAAAAACATAAGATGAATGTAGTCTGGTGGCCGGGAATAGCAAGGCAAGTAGCCTTTGGGGAGGAAAAGTTGCCCAACAGATGGTGCATTGTATGAACCCCCAGCCAGCCAGCCAGCCAGCCAGCCACCCAGCCTGCTTGCTTGCCTGCCTGCCTGTCTCACCCGTCCTACAAGTTGCCATTTGGTAAGCTGCACTAAATAATGACCTCATTAGCAGTTGGAATGGCGTCGGGGATAATATATTTGACTATACTATAATTTGCATTCTTTTTTTTTCAATTTTGTGAGGCCGTAAGTACCGTACCTATGTTTTATGTCTCTAGGAGAACAAATTACTTCAGAAAGTCTAGAAATGATAACGTGTTGAGTGGTGTCCAAACAGGCTATATATATATATATATATATATAATGATACAGACCGAACGAGGGTTGATGTTACCACTAACGGCCATTAACTTTTTTGACCGCTTGGCTAAAACTACCAATGGCAAGCCACATTATACCTTAGTGACTCTGAAGATTAACTAACAAACATTGTGAAGTAAATGTAGGTTAGACCCACTGACGCTCCCAAGAACAAATTAGTAGAAGATGATAATATAAAACTGGTGTGTAAGCCAATGTATATAAAACTGGTGTATAAGCCAATATATATACAACTCAAACTGGTGTACAAGGCCATGAGACTGTAAACTCTTACTGGGAGGTTCTCTCTGATTCCTCCAAACTATGCCAGGAAACAGACGGCCTGGATGTTACTAATATGGTATGTGTTTCGTGCCATAGTTTGGAGGAGTCAGAAGCACTTCAATTTACCAAAAAGACGTCCTCCCCTTAAATAACATTTGCACTTAAACTGACATTTGCATTTCTCGGAACACCATCTGACTATCATCCCTTTGTGGGTTGAAGCAATAGTAAAGTCGATAGGTTTTGACAAGAGACTATTCTTATAACCTTAGACTTCTACCTACTATTTTGTAACCGTCACCAACCTATTGTATATGGCTAACTAAATTAACTAAAAAAAAACTGTCAAAATGAAAAGGGTTGGTGTCTATGTAAAGTAATGTAAACAGTAAACAGTAAAAATGTAAACAGTAACTTGCCGGTAGAATTGCTAAGGACATGAGGTGGTGTTGGAGGGCCAAGGTAAACACGAAAAGAGGTAAGAAAAAGTGAGAACAACAAGAGGCATGTGTGGGGAAGGTGGAGTAATAAAACGGAAAGGTGAGACAAGATTAGATAGAGGTGAGGGTAAATACATAAACAGTAACATGAGGAGAGAGAGAGAGAGAGAGAGAGAGAGAGAGAGAGAGAGAGAGAGAGAGAGAGAGAGAGAGAGAGAGAGAGAGAGAGAGAGAGAGAGAGAGAGAGGACGTATAAGTAACGGACACGATGGTAAGTGAAGGGAGAGGGAGTTAGGGAGGGGGGAGGGGGGAGGGGGAGTGGATGTGGGTCTGGGCATTATAAACTCAATTCGTCCGTGTTAATGTCTTGTTACTACGGTAGTCTACCCAAGGATATGACGTAACGTGGAGCACGGAACTTCACATCTATTTTTTTTATTCTATCATGTTAGCAGTACTCTCTCTCTCTCTCTCTCTCTCTCTCTCTCTCTCTCTCTCTCTCTCTCTCTCTCTCTCTCTCTCTCTCTACTAAGTCTCCCCTTTCACTTCTACCTACTACTCTCTTCATCCCACCCCACCCCACCCCACCTGGCTCAACTACACCGTAAAAACAACAGCATCCGATCCTTCGTAAACTGGCTCACATCACGCCTAGCCCAGTGCAAAAGTTGACCCGTGCAAATCCTCCATGAATCCGGATTTGCGCAAGGCGACTAATCCGACAACAAATCCTGCAGATATAAACAATATATATATATCCTCCTAAACTAAACAATTCGAATTCGAAGTGCTAACGGGACAATGTGCAAAAATATGAATACGTTATCCTACGTGGAGATAAAACTTTATATATATACGGTACTATATATATTATTATTATATTGTTATCGTTGGTAGAGTAGCGGTACCGATAAAAAGAAATTACTCAGAGATAAATAAATGTTAATTCCTCTGGTCCTTCGCTGAGATACCTGGCGGAAATACTGAGTTCTTTTTATCTCTCAATATAATTCTGAACTTAAGAGGATGGCTAACGAGTATCCTGAGGCGAGTGGAGGACATGTGATGGAGTACAGTAGTCAGAGTAAAGAGTGAGTGAGTGGGGACGAGACGAGGGGCAACACCGTAATGGATCAGAGTGGTGTGGGGTAGGAGTGGTTAGAATGAAAGAGGGAGGGAGGAGAGGAGAGGGTGAGACCGTGAAGGAGAGTGAGGGAGGGAGGAAAGGAGGAGGGAGTAATGACCGGAGAGGACGCTCGCTCTAAGCTGAGGAAGCAAGGCGGGTTATATCAGGAATGAGTGTCGACTTTAATATCAGCTGGTAGACAATGTTTGTATAACAAATAATATAATAAAAGACTACACCAACACACAAAAACAAACAGCTCTCGCATCCACAATTTACTACGGACAAATTTGGTCATAAATTTGATAAGAAAGGTTTGACTGTGTGAAGTAACTACAGTACAGGCAACATGTTTCATTCACGATATCAAGTTCGTCTACCATATTACACTACAACCTGTCAAGTGCCTTCTGTCCACCATCAACCATATGCTCACAGCCAAGTTTATATTAATAATATTTAAATTTTGGTGAAAGCATCATCGTCCAGACAGCTCAGCTAGGAATGAGTGTATTATCGTCACAGTCATCTACTTTTCACCCCCAATCTTGACAAAATAAAGTTCAAATATTTCCTAAATTTAAAAAAAGACCCGGATCTCTCGCAAAGTCAACCACTTGTTGCAAATCAAGAGGTCCATCTTATATTATGTAACTATATACATATACTGTATATATATATATATATATATATATATATATATATATATATATATATATAATTTGTTTGCGTAATTCTGCAAACAAACATTACCACCTTGAATATATTACTTTACTTGGGTTTATCAAAGAAAATTTTACACGTATTAGGGAAACCTTACAACTAAATACCCAACTGAAAAATTGAAACATCCAACACATGTATGGTGTCACAGAACCCGAAAGAAAGTCAACAAAAATAAGTTATAGGTTAAATAAACTGTACAAGGTATGAGTATGGTCTTCTGATTTAGTGAGTAGGAGAACTTCAGACGCCTCAATCCACGAGCAGCTGACTGGCAATTATCCGTGAGAGAGAGGGTTAAGGATGTCTAAATTTAGACTCTATTACCACTGAGGGGGAGGAGGAGGGGAGGGGTCTGGTTCTGTAAGAGGTTTGCTTGTCGACATTACACTCACCCACTGGCCGGATCGAGTATCATTTAGACATGTGCTGCACACACAGACTCCCACACACACACGGGCATGCACTCCTACAAGCACGCAACCATGAAGCAAAGATTTTAAATATAGGAAAGGCAAAAGAATTGTTCTCACACAATAAACAAAAGCATGAAGGAAACAGAAGGTGGTGAACAAAGAAACTTATAAAAACTAAAAAACAGAAGGCATACAGCGAGAAGAATGAAGAATGCAAGGGAAAGTAAGAGAATGGAAGCAGTCACAAGCAGCGATATTATAGAACTACTTGGGGGATTTCCCGGCCGAGCTGGTTGGCTGAGTGGACAACATGGCGCCCGCTACCACCACCACCACAATGTCTCACACGGTACAGGGAAACGAACCATGGCACCCAGTTACCACCACCACAATGTCTCACACGGTACAGGGAAACGAACCGTGGCACTCGTTACCAGTACCACTAATGTCTCTAATAGTACAGGGAAATTGACGCTATGGAGAACACTATTACCACACTCAACAAGTCTCTCACATTACAGGGAAACGGTGGACACCATGGGGACTCGAGCTCTCTCACCAACTCTCTCTAGAATCAGGGAAACGGACAAGATGGCGCCCGCTACAATACCACCAAGTCTCGCTAGATACAGGGAAACAAAGAGTGATCCATTGTCTCTTCACATGATTGTCGCTTGGCCTCACTTATCACATGATTGTCGCTTGGCCTCACTTATCACACACGGAATCCAAACTGAAGGTGTGTCTAGATTTAATTAACCTTTTTATGGGATGGTGGTAGTGTTGGCAAATTTAGAGCAACTGATATCTACAAACTATTCCCAAGCAACAGCCCACCATTATTTTTGTTAATTTGGTATTGTTTCCTGGCATACTTTGGAGGAATCAAGGTGCTTTAATGTACAGTTGCCTCCAAAAGTATACCATTCCCTTATGGACCCTGTATCGTGTTTGAAAATTGGAGGCTTCTGATTCCTCCTGACTCGGCCACGTAACAAGCTCGTTCTATATAGGTAATGTTTCGTGGCAATATTTGAAGGACTCACTAACCTCCAATTTTACTGACTTACATCACAATGGTTCCCTAAGTTAAGCAATGGCTACACCTCAACAACGGTAATATCCCCCCCACCACCACCACCTCCACTTCCCCCCCACCACCTTTACTTCCCCCCCCCACCACCACCACCCCCTCGTCCCCTTACGCCCTACGGGAAGGAGTTTGATTGACTTGGACTACGACCCTCATTGAACCCTACCCAAGTTGGTTGAGGAAAGCAATAGTAGAGCCTTAGGGAAATCCACTACCACTACCACCACCACTACCACTACCACTACTACCAAGCCGCCTGCAGGATGTCCATTATGACGAGAATTTCCGCTTCGACGTGTAAAACTATATTGGGTCGTGTGTGTGTGTATGTGTGTGTAAAAATAATAATAATAATAATATGTGTAATAAATATGTGTGTATGTGTGTGTGTGTGTGTGTTTGTTCCTGCGTCGTAATTAAGGGGGTGGTCTATATTTTTGATAAATTTGGAGTGTTTTAATTCTTCCGAAACCTTGCCTATGCCAGGAAACAGGACCGTATTAAAACAAGTAAAGGTAAAGGTGGTCGGTCTGTTGCCTGGAATAACCAAACTTTGACACTTGTTGAGTGGAATGAACCGACAGATGTTTTATATTAATTAGACGAGTAAAAAGATCATCATTAACATTAGCTTATAATTGGCACATGTTGCTGGGAGGGTAGGATTCACTGACCTTGAAAGTGATAAAGTGATGGTGAAAGCGTAACAAAAAAATGACGGAATATTATTATGTAAACAATATAGAGCAGCCTTCATGTGATGACGTTTCGCCACTGAAGCTTTATAAAGGCCTTTGACCTGTCGAAGCAGTAGCGGAGCGTTGTCCATAAATGCTCCTCCTCCTCAAATGGTGGTGGTGTAAGTAAACAAGAGTCAGCAAGCGGTGTGTTTGTGCGGCCCATCTGTGATAATGACACCCGAGCCTGGATTTATTGTGATGGTGACTCACAGGACATACATACATACATACAGCTGGCTGGCTGGCTCATGCACGTACAGACACACATTCCCTTCACACCACACACGTACAAAAACATATTTTCAGTCTCCCTATTTACATTATTCATGACTTGATATTTATATACACAGTGCATCCTTGTTTTTATGTATGCAAATCTGATAGTCTTCACGTAACTGTTCATTCATATTATAAGACGAGATGGATATATAATTATCGTATATAATAGGTGCAATAAAAGTATTATTCCTATGTTAGCCGATAAATAGTATTTTTTTATAACCCATCAACAAGGATTTGATGTAGCTTTACTATATAAGCTACTGAGAAACACGAATGCAACTGATAGGAAAATAAACAATGCTATGGGCTTTCATGAAAACTGCAGTTGATTATTAACAAGACTGACTGCTTGTTTGTGGTAACGACGGGAGCGACCCTTTCCATCAAGCCGAGGTCAGCCAGCAGATAACGAGGAAGAAAACCTGTCACTCCTCAACTTGTGTGTGTCCAGGATTTCAGCTGACTGCTTTTCTACCACCTGGTGCTACACAAACATAGGCTTTCACTCTAAATAACCTCAAAACTTACAATGTAGCTCGCATGGTAACTGACTTGTTGACATTCATGAAGGTAAAAGAACTTCGTATTAACCAAGGGTTTATTCGTTTGGTTATGTAAAATAAAGAAAGGCTTCATATGTAATTTATAAATATATTGGATTGGTTAAAAGTTATCATTTACTTTATCAATGGCCATGAAGCAAAACTAGTCTTCACGAATCTATATGGAATCGGAATATTTAGGAATCAAAACTGACAGAATACCTCAGGATAATTAGATTCTCAGATGTCCTTGTTCAGTTAATGAAGGATTAGTGTTACCACAGTTCAAGAGAGATATAATCAGAAGAGGAACATGGGATGGAATCCATTCGGCCACCAGAACTGGATAAAAAAAGTAACTTACCTCTCTCCTTATAAAACCTTCAGGTTCTAATATATGGCTCAAAACCTAACCCTTATAAAACCCAAAAAAGTGAAAACTTGGAGAAGTTCACAAAGAGGGATAGAGAAAAATTCTGGACACAACACTAAAGGCAGGAAAAGAGTATCACGTATTTGGGCGCAGACCAAAGTTTATGGTAGGTACCGTATCTTATTCACTATGAAAAGAAAAAATGCACTTGGACAGGTCTGTTATGGTGAGAACTGAGAGTAATAATTAACAGTTAGACAGAGTGGCAGCCCAAGACAGGTACATAAGTGTTGCAGCGGTGGAAGGACGAGACTAGAAAGTTGGTAGAAGACTGACAAAAGACAAGAGAAAACTTGAGTGTTGGAAAAGGCATCTTGACAATCTGGATCTAGAAAATTGCAACATACTTTTCTACTCTTGTCTAATTCTATCGTCTGGCGTTTGTAAGTATAAAATATTATAGAAATCATTACCAATTAATGGAATAATAGGGTAGATACATTAACAGACAGTGACCACAAAATGAAATATCTCCTCAATCATGTAGACTAACTTAAACTTCTTTGGCCCAATCACACGAATAATTTTATTCAAGATAAGAACAGTTGCCAGAACACAATTATTTTTGGTAACTTGGGCCTGTTTCCGGTCATACTTTGGAGGAATCAAGGCACTTCAATGTACCACAAGGGAATTACCTAAACAGAAGCCGGATTTGGCCTCCTTAAGTACGGTACTGTAACACGATACGGTACGGAAATACTTAAACACGAGTGGCTAATGTTAGTAAGGCTTCTCTCCAACCACAAACTGCAGTCTTAAAGGAGAGATACAGTGTTGGTAAATCTGAAGTAACTGATTGTTCCAAACTTTTCCAAGCAACAGCCCACCATTATTGCTGGGAATCTGGTCCTGTTTTATGACATGCTTTGGAGGAATCTTGGTGCTCCAATGTACCAAAAGTGTATCATCCCCTAAACAATAACTCCAAAGTTCCCTACCTTATCCATAATCTACAACTTAGTCATCACAGAGTGCAGTAACAATAACCATTAATGTTAGTAAGAAAGTATCATCATTGGCAGAAGTCGAAACAAAAGTTAAAATACAAGTCATAATATAAACATACCGGTAGTGGTTTTATTTCGTCTGAATGTGTCTGAATTACTTGTGCATGACTAAAATGAACTCTTGGGTTACGTCACGTCTTTCCCCTGCTAAAGCTTCTCACGTTACATTACCGGTTTGTGATTTGTCAAGACCTCGTGCACAGGTCCTCAGGGTCAATGTCACGACCTCCATCATCCCAGGCTCAAACCATCACCTCTCGGGTGGCGCCATATTGTTATTGTACAGTCACGAACCATAATACGTATACAGGTGTGCTTGCTTTCAATTATTTGGTGGAGGTGGAGGGTGAAGGAGATTTTAACGATAAAGTAGACATAATAGAACACTTTAGCCTACTCCTTTGGCATTTCTACCATAACCTGCTATCATTGGACTATACTCGAAATTATACCTCGACCCTCTGTCCCATCTGGGTTAGATACAATATAAAACACACTGCTAAATATTTCGTGACTCAAAAATACAAAACGACAAATGCACTATGGTATAATAAGTGTTGTGAGTTTGGCGTACCGGTAGTTGACTCCTCTCCTAATTAGAGAAGTAATAATGTATTGTGTATTTGAAATAATTGTATTGTCTATTTGAAATAATATGAATCTCAATATGAGTCTGGCATCAGTTATAAGCAACATGGCTTCTGACCGCGATTGTAACCAGTGGAAGAGAAACTTGAGGCCGGAAGCTCACCCAATGTACCGAGACCAACAACCGTTCATCCACACACACACACACACTCACTCACTCGCTCCCATTTCTATTACAAACCCGTCTCGTGCTTGATCGCCCCACGTGTCAAATATTTCCTATTCTTCCAAATACACAGATGCCACGGACTTGTCTATGTGATATCCGGTACAGGGTAATATTGGATATTAAACTTTCACCAGGGACTGATGTGTTATGAAGACGAGGCGTTGTGTGTAGTTAGTTATGGCTGTGACGCTTCCTTCCTTTGTTCTATGAGACGCCCAACTCTGGCGACGGTTTCATTGTGTCCGAAGCTGTACCATCAAAGATAAAACTCGTGTCGTGAACATTGGGGTAAATATATGGTACAGGACTAACCCAACAGGGACACGAACATTACTGTAGTGGGGCTTTCATTAAGTTTCACGGGTAATATCAAATCATCGGACGAGATAGCGACACTACTTTCGTCTCCGATAGTACCACAAGCCATAAAAACCTTTAATACATACAAGGTGTACACGTGTTCAAACCACAGACACTGATAGAAGGAGGTGGCGAGACTTTCCTCACGACTGGAGGCACCGAGACTCCAGCCAGCATGGGAGCAGCGACTGTCTGGAGCTACAAAATGGCGTACGGCACCAACCCGTACTCCTACATCTCCTGGGCCATAGGTAGTTAATTTACTAACATATAAGCAATGAGTCTTCGTTGTAATGCATTACATAACAGTGTACAAAGTAATAGTGTCAAAAACGAAGCAGAAAAAAAGTAGTTATTTACCAGTATGAGTTGAATTAATATTGTTGTAGATAATGAACTGTGGGTTAATTATAAGGCTACTGAGTCCTCTATGATATATCACAATACAACAGAGCATGGAGGTACCTGTAGGCCTATAACACAAATTATAATGAGGAACTCTATTTCAAGACAGAAGTTTGGAGGAGATGGTAGCACCCAGTATGTCCACAAAACCCAAGATATTAATTAACTACAGTATCTAAGTAGAGCAGATGCCACTTAGTCCAATATAGTGGCCAAGAACAAAACATCATCAAACTGTCCTATTCACCTTCAATACAATTACCGGTACCGTATATACCTCTCTAGGTCACACCAACTATTAACCATTCGAAAGATTCTTCACCCCTTTCCGTTCTCTCATTCATGTGTTGCCAAGCCAAGTTAGTTAGTTGTTTTTTTTTGTCAGCTGGCAACACCCTTATAGGCTCAACGCACAAAAACACAACTATTTTCGTACGAGTTAAAGTCAAAACATTAACAAAAAACTAGGCGCTACCACCAAATATTTGACACACACACACAGTATTAAAATTAAGTTCAAGTTCGTTTACACACAACCAAATGACAAGTACCGTATATATTAACACCCCTTTCATCAAGACACACACACACACACACCATATCAGCTGACGGCCATATCACTAGTGGCCTTCCGGCTCCTCAGCCACATGAATGAGTGATAGTAAAGTCGACTCAAGCGACCACTGGCACCTCTCAGCCCTCCAACCCCCCCCCCCTCCACTCTCTGCTTTATTCTCCCTCATCCCGTATATAAGGCTCTCTTACAACTACTACTACTACTCGCAATTCTCCCACATCCCTCCCTAATCTCTCTCTCTATCTTCCGTCTCTGCTCTCCGTGTTCCTATTTCCTCTTCCCTCTAGTTCATGTCTCCCCTGTGTCTCTCTCCTCATCTTTCTCCCTTCCCTATCCTACTTACCAAATCTCTCTCCAGTTTTCCTGTCTCTTCCTTTCCATCATGAACCTGTTTCCTCTCTCCTTTTCGTCTCCCTATTCCTTTCTCTCTTCCACCTTCCATCCATCTCCCTTACCATGTCTCACTCACTCTCTCCTAGTCTCCCCCCCCCCACCCTCACCCCACCCTCACTCAACCCTTAATCTCTACCCTGACCGCCCATTCACTTCTCTGCCCGGTTGCACTGCATTTGCATATATAGCTTCTGCAACGTTGGCAGGGAGGAAGGACGGGAGGGGGAGGGAGAGAGGGGGGGAGAGGGTGGAGGGGAGTAACAATGGCGTGGGAACCATTTGACGTTTTCTTGACCTTGTACATCTCTAGGTAACCTTCACCCCTCTCCCTCCCCCCCACTCCCCCTCTACGCCTACACCTACCACTGTGACAGCTGATCTTGGCAAAAAAAAAATAATAATATAAAAAAGAAAAAAAAATACTACGGCCAAACACGCCACCGGCACCACATTATCACCACCACCACCAAGCCCACTTGTTGCTTTCATTCTACATCATTAATCAATTTGGTTCATCACTTTCTCAGCAACTTTCCGGGCCATTGACGATTCCACAGACACTTTGCGGTTGGGCGAGTAGAGTTGCTAGTTCTCCTTGGACTTTCCTTGTTGTTCTAAAACCATTCACTTTCTCCCATACTCAACATTTCCTGGGCATTCATCCAACCATAAACCACAGACTTTGTTATAATCAACATTTCTTGGCCAGCATAACAACCAAATGTTACAACACGTACTATATACCTTTTTTAAGTTGCAGATGAAATACTGTAGCGTGCTTCAACACTCAATATCAACAAATGACATATGTTAAATGATAATGACTGGTATCATCACCTTTGTATAGTGTTATGAGCCTTATTACCTTATCGTGAACACCTGCATCATGTTCATACTGACACAATTCAGTTGACATAAGTAATGGAGAAACAAATTTAACCTTTTATTTTCTCGTGTGTTTAAATCACATGTACGGTATATATAATTACTCCATGTAAGTTATTTCAAAGTCAGGTCAATGTTTATGACCTAATCCATATTGCTTATCACGTTTGAACCTTGAAACCTTCCACCTGACAAAACAATACATAATAAATAATCTGGCAATACCTACTAATAAATTGCCTAAGTTGTCCACCGTTGCTAAAGTAATAGTTAAGACGCCGGTCATGCCTTGGACTTAAGGTGGTCTGAGCTGTCTTATCTACCCGTGGCTTCATATTCGGGTCAGGTCCAGTTTCCGAATGGATGGGTAAGAACAACTGACCCAGACTGTACATAATATAAAAAGTAAGAAACTCGACATCTGCAACATGCAAAAACTCCCTCACTTCAGCAACCTAGATAATCTCACTCCACCCCAGCACGACACACACACATACACCTTTCACTTTCAACGCCCACTAGACCCCCCCCCCCTCCGCCCCAACTCAGATCCTAGACTGTGTGAACAAACTAGCTTCCCTTGGCTACCTAAAAGGAAAATCCTAATGAGACTCTGGGTACAGAATTTGAATTAAAGTAAATGGATTCAGGCACCTATGAGAAAGTGATTGTGAACGCAAGGACTCCCTTGACATTCCTAAATGATAACTTATTGAACTTTAGATGCAGAACTGCTCGAAAATTCAGTAACCACTAATGGCAACATTATAATGATATCTGATATCTTAATGTATCGGGTTTATTCGGGTTTGAAGGGAAGGGACTTTGGGTTCAGGTACCTTCATCAAGACACTTTGTATACTCGTCACAAACACACCCTTTGTACAGTACATCAGTGGAAATTATGTACAAGTAGGTGATGAAAGAAAGACTACTGTGGTGAGTACCGGTAATCTTCATTTTGGGGTCCAACCATTAAACTCTCGTACCATTTTCGAAATAACTTCTTTTTTTAGGGTTGTGGCAATGGTAGCATTATCTTCACCAGTCCAATTGTGCCAGGTTTGATACCTACCCATCACTGCACGCAAACCTTGTGGGGAGGAAGGAGTATATAATGCCAACCCACGGTCTCGATACCATCTGGACCGTGATAATGTTCTCCTGTACCCTCAGACCTCAGTGGCTACAACATGATCGACAATGTTTACCTCGGAATAATGCATTTCAACAATTTTCACTTTTTTTTCATGTACACCGTATTGTACTACAGTGTCTACCCTCCCTCCCCCCTCACTCCACTCAACAATCAATCCTCAATTTCCTTCAATTCCCTTTCTCACTCACTTTTCACTCAGGACCCACCCACCCCCCTTCCTTCCTTCCTTCCGATTCGCTTTCTCCGCTTCCGTTCAAACATACCCCCTCCCCTCCCCCTTCCTCCGGGCTATTTTTCTTTTCTTTTTTTAGTTTTGTTTTTCTCTACCAAGTGTCTCGTCTCCCCCTCCACCTCCTCCTTCTACTGCTTAACTCCTTACCAGGCATCACAATGGGACCGAAATAACCCACTATCTCTGTGTCTCACCCCGCAATTAACACACGCACGCACATACACATTATCTTTCTCGCACACTCATCATCCACCCTTCCTCTCTCTCTGTCACACACACACACACACACACATATCACTTCAGGCATCAAGTAGTACAGTATGACTCTCACCCCCCATTCACTCTCTCTCATTTCCCTCTCCCCCCCCCTCCCCACCCAAGCCCCTATCATCCCTGTAGTAACCTTGACTCACACACACACACATACACACACACGAGGGAAGACGAGGGGGGGGGAGAGAGGAGTAGGAGATACGGCAGTGACGGATGGGAGGGGGCAGGGGGGAAGGGAGGGGGAAGCAATTACGACAGTCTCATAACCATTGGCTTGTGACTGATGGTGGTGGAGATGGGGGGGGAGGGAGGGAGGGAGAGGATGGTAAGGTACGGAAGCTGAGAGAGAGAGAGAGAGAGAGAGAGAGAGAGAGAGAGAGAGAGAGAGAGAGAGAGAGAGAGAGAGAGAGAGAGAGAGAGACTATTGAAAACAGAAATGTAAATAAAAGTTCCTGATCTATTTTCTTGAAGTTGAGAGATCTATACTGCATTTATAAATATGGACAGCCTACAGTATCGGCTTCGTTCCAGCTGATATTCCTGTGAGGTGACCTAATTTTACTCTTTATTTTCTTTTAACCCAGTACGGTACCGGTAGCGAATGGATCATGGGCTTCAGTGGTCAATCTGAAGCTGCCAATTTGCACCACATAATCCTAGCCTACATAGATACACCTACAACTCAATCACTTTATATACCGTACCGGTACTAGATATATGGGAAACCTAGGGCCATTGTTTTTGACCTACTTTCTGGCCTCTACGGTAAAAAAAAAATCAAGAAAAACAATTCAAGCCAAATGGAGGGTGAAACCAAAGACGGAACCACTTTCCTTGCATAACAACTCATTTGGGGGTTGACTCGTGTGCATGCATGGATATAACCCGTCTTCAGTTTCGTTCGCAGAAGATGGGAAATTAAAATAAGACGCACATGCGAGTCCAATTTATGTCTGAGATTTGGTCTAGCCCAGGGCTCTGCTGGTGCTGGTGTCTGCTTCACTGATCCTTGTGGTGTAAGACTGATAAGGCTAATTCATTATGCAAGTAACATGGAATAATAATAACATCAGGCGTGTGAACAGGGCAGAGGGGGGGGGGGATGTCATTCACCCCTCTGCCACCAATATTAAAGCTTCAATGTAAATTCATCACCACTATAGTATTACCGTATGCATGTGGGGTCACGCTATGGGTGGTTGGGGGGGGGGGGGCTGTAAATATTGTGCAGTTTATGATAGTACGGTACCGGTACATTGCCAGTATTGAGTTGTAACCCGTGTATTGTAAGCTAATGCATATACAAACTTTTTTACACTTTAGCTCTTTAATTTGTAAAGAAAGAACTGATGGCTTTCATAACACGATGAATAATTAGGATACACATGTTCTTTCCAGAGTCCACACCTTCATTCAAATTAACTATCGACCCACTTCCGTACCCCCTTTCCTCTATTATTCACTACCATGATTCATCACCTAAGCCCCCTCTCTTCTCCCTTTTAATTTCGCCTTTTGTCTAGCCTCCATCAAAAAGTGATTATCAACACCATTTTCCATTTTTATGCCGTCTATTACCTTGCCTTCATTAAAACACAACCATTAGCACCACCCCCTTCCCTCTATAGCCAACATTTGTGTAATCATTCTCCCTAATTATTGTGCTATGTGGATATCGTAATAGTAGATTAACTTACTTCGTACGGTACCACTGGCGATCAACAAATTAGATATCTGGGGTATAGCCTACTGTACTGTACATACATTTTCTACCGGTACCCAATCTCGACATTATCAACTGTTCCATATTGCAAGCGGAAGTCAAATAAAAAGTCGTGACTCTCCGATAAGTAGGCCTATACCCTGACTTTATTGAAGGGTTCCATACAGGCAACTGGTTTTAATCAAATGACACATACGGTAGGCCTATAGACTACCATCGTTCCCTCAACCTACGGCACAGTACCTTACAATCAACCACAAACATTTGTCCTTCAACCTCCTTCCCTACAGTGTATGTATATCAGTTCTAAGTGTAGGTTTACAGTACTAGACGCTATGTAAGAAGCAGTTACCACATACCAAAACAATATAAACTACCACGGGCACTGTGCTTGTGTTGGCCGAGACTTTTCCAAAATGTTATGTCGGTGTCAAAATGTTATCAACAAGAAAATGCCAACTGACTAACTATCTGTACACCTATACCATTTTGATTAAGGCTTTAATGAGGTACACTCGTTCCAGGTAGACTGCCTACACAAATCATCTGTACCGTACTCGTAGCTACCACTTTTCCCATTAGTAGAAAATCCCATTAGGCAAGGCTCCTTCCATCTATTCGCCTCCTCTCACAAACTTCTTTCATCTTCCGTTACGAGTGTTCGAGGTAAGGAGAGGGGGGGATGAAGAAAGGGTATGGCAGTGTAGGAGCTCGAGGAGATACGAGAAAGCGGAGGTAGAAAAATTGAGGCAGAGAAGGGAAGACCTGGAGTTATGGTGACAGATGCAGTGTGTGTGTGTGTGTGTGTGTGTGTGTGTGTGTGTGTGTGTAAAGTTGAGGGGAACGAAGAGGAGGATCTCCATTGTATTTCACACCACCACACACTGGCATATGAAATTTCTCCTTGAACGAGGGGATATGATAACCTTTTTAAACATCCAGAAAATAACTAAAACTCTTTGAGGCAACTATGATCATTCCTTACATAACCAAGGCGATGACACCATTATTAAACAACCATACAAAACTGTCAGTGTCCTGTCAAACAATCAGACGTATGATGTGACACCAAAGTCATAGCTCCTGGATGATAGATGTATATTTGTATACCGTAAGCCAGCCTATTCATAAAACGTAACACAATTAATTACATCCCTTCTACACTAGTTACTAAAAATGGAAAGTTTGTAAACTCAACGCTAAAAAAAAAAACGACGGACTAAACATCTTAACATTTAAACTTTTGTGCCTTCGGACAAAGTTGATGGACTCGTTACTGTATGTCTACTCCCGTCACTAGGTTACCGGTACCCATTGAGGGAAAAAAAGTTTATCTCGAATTAAATCGGCATTCGTCGCACTAATGATACCTTAAAGAAATGTGTATGTAAATTCTTCAACTTGGGAGAAAAACTTATGAGGCAACCATAATAGGACTTCATAAAGCAAATTAGGCCTACTGGTAGCTACTTCAAACTGACATCGTTTAGTGTTAGCAAAACATAAATGAAATAAATATCTGGCCACACATATATTTCAGATTAAATATCGTAGCGTACCACAGGTTTCCACTGGTTTGGATATCCCGGTACTTCAAATACCGTTCCAGTCCACCACAGCGGGCAACCCAACAATACAACCATGGTGCCGCTCACACAAAGCCCGATACACAATCCGTCATAACCTTTCACGTTCCTTTCTTACCCCTCCAAATACCCTTCTCCAACCTAGGCCTAACCGACAGCACTCCAAAACCCAAGCGTTATTTTAATCCCCAACGTAGAAATGAAGGACGCTTGAGTTTTAATTGAAGCGTTTTAGGGGAACAGCTATAAAAGGCTATGGAACCAAAGGCCCAAGTCTGAGCCATTAGATTAATAGCAGCAATTACTGGTACCCGGTATGTTAACTATACGCAAAACCTGATAAATTATGAGTACCGGTACGGTACCTCCCTCGACCTTGGGTATCCTATATAGCCTACTAGAATGAGAAGTCTTTCACAAAACCATCAAAGAATTTTGTACGACATAATATACCTATAATAAAGACTGCTAAGATATACTGGTTTCTTAACCTGTTAGATAAGTATAAATTTCCTTTCGCTCAGAAACCATCATAATTATTTTTTTAATCAATCACAAGGATAGAACAGGGCAATGGGAACCTACAGTAAGTTTCCAGTACGTGAATTCCGACCTACATCAACACAACTGCATGCCAATAGTCTGTAAGTTTCTTTATAGCTACATGTACGCAGTCCGCATTAAAGAGTCATGGGTTCCTTTCATAATTTAATAACAACAGGAGGGGTGACTGGTTTTATTTTCGGAGGTCTCTTAAAACCAATTTCCATATGGCCTTGCAACGCCATGCACAAATTCCAAACCATTACCAATTTTTCACTTTTAAGTCAACACTACCAATCTGTCAGGAACATCTATATAATTTTCATCATAAAAATCATCACCAATAGCGACATCAAATTCACTAAGCGACCACCGTTTACAATACCACATACCGTACACGAACAAAAATATTTATAATTCTAATATACCGGTGTATAACCACTCAACAAATTGCCTCCATCAGCTATACAGGTATTGGTAAGCTAATAGCAACACCAAAGTGATTACTAACAAACAAAATTTCACAACGAAAAAAAAATTCCTAGTCATAAAATGTTGAATGTCATGCTCACACGTATATTCATAAACACCAAAACTTGATGATAAATACCAGTCACTACACACACACACACCGGTATCCATCTACATGCCTTCCCATATTAATCTATCCTGAATCGTATAACCTATAAAGAGACAACATCAAAATTTGATTACGCGACATGCTCAAACACATGGTATAATGGTATTTATCAGCATACCATACTCCCACACAACACTGGCTTCCCCCGGCATGGCTGTAGGGAATCCAGCCATAATCCAAACAAAAACAAACCATTTGCGCAAAACGGCTAAGTTTCAAAAGTGCTGCCATCATTCGACTTCTAAAAAGCAGATCTTCAATTACCACAAGGCTCAATATATTTTGCTGATACTCTAAGCAATATTTGAAATTTGTTACCTTGGTATGTAGCAAGATACATTATTATCAACAAACCACTACCGCACTGATTATTTTACTCACTGTTGTATTTTAACTATACGATTCTCACCCGCATCCAAAACCTGTAGGCCTAAGTACTTGATACCAACGGTAAGCTTCATTACATAATTAATTTACTCTTATTGCATACGCCAAAACAAAGAAAAGTCATGTTTCCATTCCGTCACTACAGAGTACCGGTATAATAATTATCATAACACCAGTAGGCCTATTCGTTCTACAGCATGCATGTATACCATAACCCACTATATAACGGTAGTTACCATATTCCACCCCAGCGCTATGCCATCACCATCATCCCCGCTATCACCACCATCCCTTCACAATGTACACCAATATCACCTCTAGTGGGTTAGTTCACCGCTCCGTTAACCTAATGGCCAACTGCTACGCCAAGATGTAGGTGTGAATCACGTTACTGGATGGAGTCTGCAAGGATAGTTGACGCTTACAGCCCGGTATGAACATAAAATATTATGAAGTACCGGTATCTCTGAAGGAATAACGGTCAACATGGCTTGAAACTCCACATATACCGAAACCACTTGACTATAATTTATAATGTACGGTACTTTAGTTGAACAAGATATTAGCAGCACTATAAACAAACACCATTTGTTACACCATCAAAAATATGACAAACACTACGGCATAAACAATTTACCAAAAATCAAAATTATTTCGTATCAGTCTTACATGCGGTTACAAAAATGTGTGTACGGGTAGAGAATAATCGAGAAAATATATTAGGTGTGTCACCATTGCCACCTTGGCTAATAAGACACTTGTTACACACAGTTATGTGAAGCAGGCGGTGAACGTTTGTTATTATTATTTTTTTTTTTTTGAGGGAAGAACGACGTTTATACAGCTGCACTTCATGTCACCCGCAGTCTACTATGGTTATCGCTCCGTAGCTTCAACGTTTCATTAATAATTGCCGTTGCCCTCACACCAAGAGCATAGTTCACGAATGAGTTATTACCTCACAACCACTCCAATCACTAACAGGTTAAGAATGCAGTCATTATCGCAATAACTGTCAAACTGGGAGTATGGTACGGTAATCAGTTTATGTACTATACTTAACGAGGATAATACAGGATTATGAACGTGAAATACTCTTCAATTTTCGTATTACGGCCAAAACAGTTAATTGCATGTTATAGTAAACAAAGTTCAAGAAAATTATTTTCGGGCAGACATCCACTACATTTTCCAGTCGTGATAAAATGTATCTTTCAATTGATACTGTACAAAAACCAAACGCACTAGAATCCAATTCTTATCCAACTACCAGTTATTGTCAAGAGCTTACTGTACAGTTACCCGTGTCCACATGTTGTCACTACCATACGTTTCCTCAATTTCCAATGCTAATAACACCAAAAGCATCATCCACACTACGGTATATTACCAAATTATTTATACCCCAAAAATCCTGACACAATCTACTGTGCACCACTAGAACCATCTACACTATGGTACTACAACAACTAGCTACCATCATCTGCACGGCTACGGTAACTAAAACTACCACCAGTCCCGTGCAACACCAATAACGAGGCTTACCGTACCATTTCTGGCTACAACCATTATTCTGGTCGCCTACCACTATTTTTTCAGCCACTATAGCCTCCTAACCAGCAACCCCATCCACACCACAGCCTCCTAACCACCACAATCTCCACTCCAGGCAGCCGGCGAGGTAGCAACCACCACCACTACCACCATGGGGCAGGCGTGGCGGGGAGAGCGGGTGGTGGTAGCGAGCGTGTATGTGCAACCCACCACCATCCCCACCATTTCTTCCATCCTTGCCTTCACCTCTACCAAATGCTGTGGCATGTGAACACCACCTGAAACTATCGCATTATTATAAAAGCTAAAGTGCCCACTATACCCTAGCTACTAGCTTTCTCCTTCCCCTCTTTAACAAAGCCTAGGCTACATCACCACCACCAGCACCACCAGGCTGTGTGTCGCCCTCCCTCTCTCACAATGTTGCCAACCCTACAGCTTGCCTTCACCCCACACCACACTACTAACTTCCTTCCATTCCCCCTCCTTCATCCCTCTTTCAACAAAACGTTCAACTTGACAAACGTGTGGACATGTGGGTGAGAAGCACGTGGGCTGCTGCTAGTTTTGGGGCAAGAGCCGACCCAATCCTTTTAATAATCAACTAGTACCATTCGGGTGGCTGGGTGGAGGTGGCGGGTGGTGAAGGGCGTAAGCCGTCCAACCACCCACCACCACCTCAAGTCTCACCGACCAACCGACCCCTTATTTTTTTTTTATTTCCCTTCCCCCCGAAAAATAGGGCCGAGATATAGAAATGTATCGAGTAGGGGTTTGATTTGCTCCCTTGCAGCCTTGAGCCCGGTAAACGTTCCCAGGCCACGCTGTCATTGTTTACACTGTGTCACGTGGTGAAGCCAAGCCCGCCTGACATGAAAGTAAATAATTGACATGTAATGCATATTGCAGCTCCCGCCCTGGCCCTGCCGCCCTCGCTGAACCGGCCGCCCTCATTCCACCTTATCCTCACACGCCTTCTCTCTGATCCTGTAAAGTGGAATCCACGTGGGGATGGGACATAAAGGTGAAAATTAAGGGGAAAAAGGAAGGGCTATGTGTGTTGGGAGGTTGGCGACGTGGCCGGCGAGGTGTCTTCCCCGCCTGAGCGCCCGGCGTCCTGGCACCCTACCCCCCCTGCTCCAGCCTGCTTCCCCGCCTGACCGCCACCACCCAGGTCGCCATGCAAAAACTGGGGTGGGTGATGGTCGTATCAGCTGATGAACCCCCCTCCCCCCCCCCTCTGAAGCTCACCACCACGCCCACACCACGCCCGCCAAGTAAAAATGGGTGTAAATAGTATAGATAGTATGGACATGGGGGGACGGAGGAGTGTGGGGGGTGGACCCAGTAAAGGAGGGATGGGAGGGGGGGGGGGGAGCTGTTGACTGTGTGTATTCCATGGTATAGGTATAAAAATCAGCTGATCATCCATCTGACAGCTGCCTCTATCCACCTAAGCCTCATCCACCCTAGCCATATCCACGCCAGACGGTACGTAAGTAAGGAGGGGGTTGGAAGAGGGGAGTAGGGGGGAGTAGTAGGAGGGAGAAGGGGGGAGTAGTAGGAGGGAACAGAGAGAGGGAGAGACAAACTTTGAAAATAAACTTTTTTTTTTACCTGTTTAGAGCTTCTCCCGGTCTCCAGGTCCGCCGGGCGTTGTAGATGGGAGCTAGAGGAAGGGTTGGGTGCTGACGTGGGCGTGGGGGAAGAGGGCGTTGCGGGCGTGGAGGGTAAAATAAAGTGGGTGTGGGAACAAGCGGCCGCCGGTATCGACCAAAGAAGACCCCGGGCGAGAGTAACCGAGCAGGCAGGCAGTTCACCACACTTATTATTATATTCCTTTCCTTCTCACTTTCTGGGTATATTTCCTCACTCACACTCCACTATTTATCACACGCTATGCCCGCGGTAAACCACCATACATAGCCAGAATTTCCAGTAACTAGTAAATACAAAAAAGTGCGCGAGTGACGAGGCGAGACTAAGCGATCCCACCCAGCCTTGGTCCCTTCACTGCAACTCACTTCACAGCTCAATTCTCACTTCCTTGTCGTTATTTCCCACACACACACAAGCACTGCACCTGGATCCAGCTCTTGGGCGGCATCTTAGGCACTATTCCACCACTGAACCCTCGATTTTAAGGGAGAAATGTGTAAGGGAAGCGGCTGAGCGTCTCACCAAGCCGCGTTACTCTGGTGTCTGAACAAGGGAGGCTGGCGGGGTCCCCACTGCCGCCCTCTACTCCTCTTTTTTATTCCATATTTCTCCTTCCTGTGGACTCGCACTAATTGGTTGATGATCCGTATTCGCATGTGGATCCTCCCTGAGCTGTCTCGTGGCCATATGCAAACATGGTTGACGAGAAATGGAGAGAAAACAGCGTGGAAAAGTGATTAATCAGGCTGCTGGTCGGCGAGGGTTTGGTAGGTAGATGGCAGCACGGCGCATCACTCGAGGCGCTTGCCAGACTCACAATCAAAACTACCAACCTTCTTTCTCATAACAAACCACAACATACCATGGCCTATAAACACATTTAGTTTTCTTTAAATAAGTCAAATAACACAACCCCTTCTCTGAAAAACGTCAAGGCAGATGTAAATAGGTTACACTATAATGGTGGCGATGGCGGTGTAAGAGAGTGTGGGAGGCCAGGCAGCGAGGGCCCGGCTGGAGGGGGGTTCCTTCCACAAGCCGGTCGCGGCAGGAGACGTGATCGATGCATTAAAAACGGGGCTCTTACCATTAAAAAAAGAAGAGGGAAAAACTCTGCCACAGGATGAAACTAAAAATTACAGATTACCTATCAAGCTATACGCAAGTAAATATTTCCTATACTAGAGGGGATTACAGCGTTGGAGAGAATATTATACGTGTCGAGTAAGGCTGGGGGGTGAAACTGTGGCTGTGAGGTGCAGATGTTAGTCAACCAACCAGCCAGCCAGCCAGTTCACCCGCCCGCCCGCCCAGCACTCGCTCTACCACCACCACTACCACTACCAAACCTTTCCAACCATCACTACTACTACCACCACCACCATTCCAGCTCCGCTAGTACTGCTAATACAGTTTTATCCCGTCCACTGTAATTGTTTTGGTAACATCGACATTCCTACTCGACCAATATTACTGTTACAGTACATATTGTTGCATTTTCAAACATTGTTGTTGTCACTGAATTATTACATGATGCCATGTGCTTTTTATACATGTTGGCAGACCTACTATAACTTCAACTATCGTACTTGAGAAGAATAACACCAAAAATCTCTCATTCTAATATAAAAGTACTTTACTACCACCACCAATAACACCGTAACTTTCAAGTAGTCATATCCATTATGACCATCGTCGACTAATGCAATGAAATAAACCTCAAAGTACATTTACAACTATTTTCAACTACTATCACCATCACCTACCAATACCAACAACAATATAATATTAAAAATAATTCACAACCATCATCAACGCTAACATATACATCTATCGTTATCACCACATATCTATCTACCACCATCACCAACAACCACAACTACCACCATCGCCAGTTTCCCCTCCATCCCTCCAGCTCTCACCACAACCTCGCCATGACCTCTCCCCCCTCTGGCTCTCTCTCCCCCTCTCTCTCTCTCTCTCTCTCTCTCTCTCTCTCTCTCTCTCTCTCTCTCTTATTCCTCCTTTGCTTTCTCCATACTACCTTTCTCCAACCTCCTTCCACTCACTCCATCACTCTCCATCATTCTACCTCCTCCTTCCCTCGCCCCTATCGTATCTCCATTTTTCACTCCCTCACGCAATCTACCTTTTTTCCGCCTCCCTCTCTTTCCTCCACCTATCCATGTCTCCAACTTCTCTTCACAATTTCCTTCTCCCTCCACCTCTCAATTTCCCTTTCCCTCCTCTTGTCCTACTTCCCTCTTTTCCTTCTCCCCATCTCTCTTCGTTTTCCCTCACCATTTTTCATCCCCCCTCTTCCTCTCCCTTTTGCTGTATTGTCTGACTGTCTCCCCTTCCTCCCACTCTCCCCATTTTTCCTTCATCCCCCACGTATCCCTCTCCAGTCATTACTCCCTTCCTTCACCTTCCCTTTCCCCTATACAAGACACTCTACGACCCCCACTACCAATACTACTACCACCACCCCCTACTACTACTAATACTACTACAGCCCCCCACTACTACCACCACCATTACTACTAATTCTACAGTCCCCCTACTACTATTACTACCACCACTACTACTAATACTAGAGCCACACTACTACTACTACTACTACTATTACCACCACCACAACAACAACTACTACTACTACCACCATAACCGCTACTAATACTACAGCCCCCTCCACTACTACCACTACTACTACTACCACCAACGGTACTACACTTGCACTGATATATTCCAAAAACCCCGTCCATTCATTTACCACAACACCCTGTCACCACCACTACCACCAAATGCCAACCAACCAACCAACCAACCACCAATATTCATTCGGTGTTGTTTTCACTTGTCTGTCAAAACTATCACCATCCATCGCAAACCCTCGCCACAACTATCACCATCTCATGAAACTATTAACATTTACCCCCATTTACAGCAGCCACAACCCTCAGTTTAATACACCACAAAACTACCACCATCTCCCCACAACCATTAGTATCCATCTACCACAACTACCACCATCTACAATAATCATTAGTTTCCACCACCACAACTACCACTTTCTACAACCATTGAGTATCCACCAGCTACCACAATCTACAATAACCATTATTCACCACTACTACCAACTACAACAACCATTACCATCTACCACACTTACCACCATCTACAACAACCACTACCATCCACCACAACAACAACCATTACCATCTACCTCAATTATCACAATCTACAACAACCACTACCATCCACCACCACCACAGCTGCTACCACTATCTACATCTACACACATTACCCACTATCCTATATATACATCTTCCACCTGCCATTACCATCCACGTGTTGTTCAATCAACCAGCTGGTCATTCATCAGGTTAATTTAATATCGTTGCTTTCCAAGATATCAACTTTACTTTTTTTTTCCCAAGATATTAAGGGGGAAGGAAGTAGAGTGTTGGTAAGTCTGGAGCAACTGTTGATTCCTCCAAACTATTCTAAGCAACAGAAAGAACTCCATTATTTTTGTTCTCATCTGGTCCTGTTTCCCGGCATACTTTGGAGGACTCAAGGTGCTCCTATGTAACAAAAGTGAATTACCCACTTAACTTGGCTTTTTTTTCCAATATATTAATGTTACCTTTTTTTCCTAGAATATTTGATGTCAACATTACTTTTCTCTCAGGTTGCCGTTTTTTAATGACTCATACATACGTTTCTCACACACATTTACGAATCCATTCAGTAACCAATTTTTACAGCTTCCATTCATAATTATGGCCACAGCACCATTAGTATCACACACACACACACACACACACACACACACACACACACACACACACACACACACACACACACACACACACACACACACACATACACACACACACACACATACACACACACACACACACACACACAACTGGTCAACCCTGCAACACACCTTTTCATACACCTTTTCCTCTCGTCCTTCAAACGCATCTCAAATGACATCGACCTCTCTAATTCTCTTTTATTTTGTTTCATTTCATCGGGAAGGGGCATGAAACGGGTATTACACGTTTGGTACATAGAAGCGCCTTCATTCCTCCAAAGCATGTCAGGAAACAGGACCAAATGAACACAACTACGGGTGGCCTGTTGCTTGTAATAGTTCGAAGGAATCAGTTGCTCCAGATTTAACAACTCTGTACTATCACCTTAAGTGGACTCCTTGCCTTTACTTCACTCTTTTTCTTAATCTAAATAATGCAAAAGGGATCAGTTGGTATCAAACCTACACTGCTCGTTTATGTAAACATTATTTATTAATATAAATATCACTACTGTACGAAACCTGTATAATTATTCATCCAAACTTTACTACTAAACAGATGAATTGTATTGAATTGTTCGTCTATATTGTCAGTATCCTTGTGCAAGTTGTAGGAGTAGGTATATATGCATCTAATTCATCGATATCAGAGGCCCATTTAATTACTATATACGAAATGCATAATGTTGAGTGATGCATGATAATCCGTGTGAGGATGACGTATATATGCCTGAATCCTGCTACACTTTATTTACCATGCACGAGTGAATTGACAAAGACACATGTGAGTCGACGGTGGAGGAACGTGATGTATAAACAATGGGTCAGGACTTTAGCATCTTCCCAGCATGAATACCACTAAACTGACGTCACAGCATTACAAACTACTTCCCTTATCCCACAAACAATAGCTTACGTTTTTATATAATATACTTGGGTAACGCTAGGCTGGATGATTTAAAACCTCTTGGTAAAACACCTTGTCAGTCATGGATTTATGAGGGTAATATATTTTTGGTACGTTGGAGAACCATTACTCATCAATAATATGCCAGAAAACAGAACTAGAAGAACAAGTAGAAGAACAAAATAATGGTGGCCATGATTCATCAATAATATAACCAGAAAACAGAACTAGAAGAACAACTAGAAGAACAAAATAATGATGGCCATGATTCCTCAATAATATAACCAGAAAACAGAACTATATCAACAAAAATAATGATGGTCTGTTTGTTGCCTGGAATAGTTTGGAAGAATCATTTGCTCCACATGACACCTTAATATCAAAACAAAACCTTCCTACTCTAATATTATATAAACCATGTCAGGCGAGACCCAACTTTTATATGCAACCGTACAGGCCATGCATGAGACTTACTTACCTATTCTGAGTCATGCGGTCAGCGAGAGTCACGGTCGTATATTCCTCCTGTCTGACTCTTCAATATGGAATAACTGTGGTCATTGTATTAAAAAAAAAAATTATAGGTAAGGTTTTTCTCCTATACCGGTATTTTTTTTTTGTCATTTTTTTCTCTTTTTTTTTTAATTGGTAATATTTTTCTCTTACTTTTTTTTAATTGGTAATGTTTTTCTCCTACTTTTTTTTAATTGGTAATGTTTTTCTCCTACTTTTTTTTTATTGGTAATGTTTTTCTCCTACTTTTTTTATTGGTAATGTCTTTCTCTTACTTTTTTTTATTGGTAATGTTTTTCTCCTACTTTTTTTTAATTGGTAATGTCTTTCTCTTACTTTTTATTTAATTGGTAATGTTTTTCTCCTACTTTTTTTTTTATTGGTAATGTTTTTCTCCTCTTTCATTTTTTTTTCGTGAGCAAGATACACTACAGATTAACCTCTACTTTTTCCTCTCTCTATTTGATTAACCTCTACTATTTCCTCTCTCTATTTGATTCCTCTGCCCTCCATCCATCCACTTTTCTGCTTCTCATTTCTACAATCCCATTTACCCTTTCCTCCCCTCACATATTTACCTCTTGTCTCCCCTCCCTTGATCCGTTCCCTCTACCCCCTCTCTCCCTTCTTTCACCTTTTCCCCCTTTTTTACCCTCACCTGTCCCCCTTATCCCTTCCCTCCCCTCACAATTCCCCCTTCTTTTCCTCCCTCATCTGTCCCCCTTATCTCCCCTCACTTTTCCCCTTTCCTTCCCTTCATATCTGTTCCTTCCCGTAACCCCCTACCCTTCATTCTTCTTTCCCCTTTCCACCTCTCACCTTTCCCCTCCCCATGTACTTCCCCTCTCTCCCCTCACCCTTTTCCTCCATCCAATTCACTTGTCCCTTCCCTCAAAACCCTTTCCCCTTTTCCCTCCCCATGTCCTACCTCTACCTGCATGTCTCCCCACACCATACCCCTCCCTCCCTGTGTCCCTCCTCTCCCCCCCCCTACCCCCACCTCCCCCAACACGGTCATATCAGCTTCGTTCATTCACTCACCAAAATATATGCCCAGGTTTAATAAATATTTTTCAGACCTTCTCCTTTCACAGCACCCTGAATACATATCTGAATAATGAATGGAGAATGAAGGAGATTAGTAAATGGTCTCTCTCTCTCTCTCTCTCTTTCTCTTTCTCTTTCTCTCTCTCTCTCTCTCTCTCTCTCTCTCTCTCTCTCTCTCTCTCTCTCTCTCTCTCTCTCTCTCTCTCTCTCTCTCTCTGTCATATGTGTTGTCATTTGCTTCTTATCTGTATTTCCTTATTCCTGTCTCTTCTCCTCATAATTATTCCATCTTCAACTATTCCTTTTCATCTTTACACACACATGTATATACACCTCAGTTTTACCAAGCCCATTTTCATCTATCAAATCCTTCTCACATTTTTATTTATTATGTTTTCTTCCTCTTCCACGTGTATAAATAAACACTGTATATACATCTATCTCTCTTTTACTCTCCCTCTTACTTTATATACATCTATCTCTCTTTTACTCTCCCTCTTACTTTCCATTTTTTTTTTATATATATACTCTCTTTACCTACCTACCTACTTCTCACATGCATCCTAACTCAATCTCTTCTTATCCCATCAAGTACGAATGTTTTCTCTTTCGCGATTAAATCTTTCTCGCCTCTCTTTTACTGCCCTGTATCTAAAACATTTACACTCGCAATCGTAATCTCGTTTTTTTTTTAATTTTTCGTTTCAGGTCAAGACTCACTCACTTCTTACATTCAAGTTCTCAATGAATCTCTTTATGTCTCACTTTCCCTGCCCTCCTTACCTCTTTGGCATGTCAGGACGTGAGTGTAAAAGGATGAAGGGAAAATGTGAGAGGATGAAGGAGAAGGGTGAGAGAGGATGAAGGAGAAGGATGAGAGAGGATGAAGGGTATGAGGATGAAGGGAAGGGGTGAGAGGAAAAAGGAAAGTGGGTGAAAGGATGTAGGGAAAGGGTGAGAGGATGTAGGGAAGGGCTGAGAGGATGTTGGGAAAGGGTGAGAGGATGAAGGGAATGGGTGAGAGGAAGAAGGAAAGTGGGTGAGAGGATGAAGGAGCGTGGGAAGGCGTAAGAGGATGAAGGAAAGCTGTGAGAGGATGTAGGAAAGCTGTGAGAGGATGTAGGAAAGCTGTGAGAGGATGTAAGGAAAGCTGTGAGAGGATGAAGGAAAGCTGTGAGAGGATGAAGGAAAGAGGTGAGAGGATGAAGGAAAGCTGTGAGAGGATGAAGGAAAGCTGTGAGAGGATGAAGGAAAGCTGTGAGAGGATGAAGGAAAGCTGTGAGAGGATGAAGGAAAGCTGTGAGAGGATGAAGGAAAGCTGTGAGAGGATTTAGGGATAGGTGAGAGGATGAAGGGAAGTGGTGAGAGGATGAAGGATGGGAGTGAAAGGATGAAACAACACGAGAATGAAAGGAAGGAATTAAGGCACAAGGAAAGAACATAATAAAACAGAAAAAAAGGTATAAGTGGAGAAAGTGACACAATATGGGAGTGAGAGGTGAGTGAGTGAGTGAGAGGTGGGTGAGTGAGTGAGTGAGTGACAGGACTACACTCACAACTCTGGTGTCATCAACATACTGGTGAGACAATGACAGCCAGTCCATAATGCTAATGTTAATATTGATGATTATGATAATACATGTCACCACCATCTATAATGATATGACAGTCAACGACCACTACTACTATTACTGACACTAATAATACTATTGTTACTACTACTACTACTACTACTACTACTACTACTATAAAAATAATAATAATAATACATGTCAACACCATCTATAATGATATGACAGTCAACGACCACTGCTACTATTACTGACACTAATAATACTATTGTTACTACTACTACTACTATAAAAATAATAATAATACTGTTACTACTACTACTATAAAAATAATAATAATATTTGTCACCACCACCTATAATGATATGACAGTCAACGACCACTACTACTATTACTGACACTAATAATACTATTGATACTACTACTACTACTACTTCTACTATAAAAATAATAATACTAGTCACCACCACCTATAATGATGTGATAGTGTACTACTACTACTACACTGCTATTACTGATACAAATAATGCTACTTCTACTACTACTACTACTATCACCACCAACACTATTACCATCACAACAATTACTTCTACTACCATCACCACCACCACTACCACAACTACTACCGGTAGCACACTCACTACTACCACCACCACCACCACCACCACCACCACTACTACAACTACTACTACAATTATGGACACAGCTAGTATAGTTGTGAGTGAAGAAACATTAATGGTATATAATTATTAAGTGTTTCCATCAGAATATTATTACCGAGGCATACCAACTGTGTTATGTTATCTGAGGCGTTTACTTCACTCCAACCCTCGCTTTACTCTTATCAAAATACATAGAAAATAATATATTCAGAGGAAGGAAGAACGTGCTATTCACTATGTTGCCGAGATGATAACTAATAATTTAAAAGATTTCGCTTCGTAAATTTTCCCTAAAGACCAGGACAAAAAAAAAAAAAAAAAAAATTGTCATTAATTATGTTGTAAATGTTTCTACACGTGACTATCATTTCCTTAGTGTTAATTAAGGGGGTCATTCCTCCAGATTCCTCCAGACTGTGCCAGGAAACGGACTGACTATACCTTAAACGACCCTAATAAAATGCGACTCCAAAATTATATCTGTCAAATTCTATATTTAAGTCTCAAAAAAACGCCAACTCCAAAATATTATCAATAAAAATTATTATAAAAAAAAACATGGTATAAAAATTATTATAAAAAAAACATGGTGTACACTTGTGAACCACATTAATATATAGCAATGAAAAGAATCAGACACACATGACCAACTGTGAAATGGTAATTATCACTCAGAACAAGACTTATGTTGCTGTTTGGTTGAATATTTAGAGGTAATGGTGTAGAATTAATACCGAGGATATAATCACAGCATGCACCTCGTCTATATAATATATTATATACTAGATATATATCTAAAAACACACAAAAAACAACATATGGTATATCATCCCTAATGATTGAATACATGACTGGTAATAATTATAATGTAAAATATGTTTAATAATATACAATCAGCCTTACAAGAGACAAGCAATCATTTTCAATTCTCAATTTTTTTGTTCTCAATAATTTTCTCTTTGAGTGTAGTGGTTGTGTGTATATGAGTAATGAATGGTGCCACAATGTTACTGCATCCCGTCTAACTCATTAACTCACTCACTCACTCATGCTCTATCTATACTCACACCACTAGACGAAAACAGTGTATATAGAGAGAGGGGTAGCGTCTTCCTGTTACCTCAGTTTAATACATTTGTTTACACGGCCACGCTTGGTAGGAGGCATTTTTTTCTATCGTTATATGACAAGCTGTAATGTATGGTGGTCGTGTCTCATTCTTATTTAGGATTATTTTATATAGTGAATTAATGTTCGGATAAATTTGGTGATTTCCAGACATTAAAACAGCACAGAACAAAACATTTCAGATTTACTGATAAATGCAACATACAAAACAATACAGATAAGCCCTTTGTAGATAAATGCACAATACAAAAAATACAGATAATTCCTTTGTAGATAAATGCATAATACAAAAAATACAGATAATTCCTTTGCTGAAAAATGCAACTAACAAAACAATACAGATAATCCCTTTGTAGATAAATGCACAGAACTTTTGATAGACTGGAGAGCATTGATTCCTCCAAAATTTATATACGCCAGGAACAGACCCACATGAAAAAAACCAATGGTATCCTGTTGCCTGGAATAATTTGGAGGACTCATTTACACCAGATTTACCACCTAAAACAATGAGTTATATAATCCCTTAATTAATGGAGGAATATTTTGACATGCTTTATGGATATTTATTATTTTTCATGTGTATATATTTTGTTTATGAATGTATTGTACAGTTGCGGCACATAATCCTTGACCAGGGTGTAAGTAAGTAAATTTGTATCCAGGTCTTGTTGAAGTTTCGAATCATATGACACACTATAGTGAACCAATTACAACGCTTATCCTGTCTCATATTTGCTTGAACTCGCTTTATACTCGATCAGGCTATTCGAAGCAAACCTGGATACATATTTTGAATTGAGAGTGTATGTATAGTGTGGTGATACAATGTGAAGTGATTGAATTAAAGGAAAGGCAAACGAAAAAATGGACTTTACGAGATAATCTATGAAGAACAGTACAAGCATTGGAGTTAAAATAATGGAAGGTAAGAACAAAAACAACAGTACCGTATATATTTGATAATGCAAAAACTGATATACAGACACGAAGATACAGATGGATAATAAATGTATGAAATGGTAAAAAAAAATTATAACAAAGAGAGACTGACTGATAAATGTAGGAAATGGGATAATGGAAGACAAAAAAAACAACGATTAGAATATAAAAATGGAATAATGGAAGGAAATAATTAAAAAAATATAAAGAAGAGCGTCTGTAAAAATATAAACAAAAAATAATATAAATTTGATCAACGAATGAGGAAGGAAGAAAGAACTAAAAAATTGCGTAAAAGAACATACAGACAGACACACAGACAGAGGAAGAAGGAAGATAAAAAAAAACTGCGTAAAAGAAACAGACACACAGACAACCAGAAGGAAAGAAGGAAAAAAGAAGGAACTAATAATTGCGTAAAAGAACAGACACACACACAAACAGACAGAGAGGGAAAAGAACAGACACACACACAGACAAACAGAGAAGGAAGAAATAACTAAAAAATTGCGTAAAAAAAAACAGACGCACAGACAGACAGAGAGGAAGAAGGAAGGAAGAGATAACTAAAAATTGCGTAAAAGAACACACACACAGACAGACAAAGAGGGAAAATAACACAGACACACAGCCTGAGGGGAAGAAGGAACTAATAATTGCGTAAACCAACACACACACAGACAAACACAGAGAGGAAAAAGGAAAGGAAGGTAGAAGGATAGGAAAAAGAAAGGAAGAAAGGAAGGAAGGAAGCAAGAAAGTATTTAAAAGGAAGGAAGGAAGGATTAAAGAGAGAAAGAAGAGAGGAAGGAAGAAAGGATTAAAGAGAGGAAGAAGAAAGGAAGGAAGGAAGAAAGGATTAAAGAGAGAAAGAAGAGAGGAAGGAAGAAAGGATTAAAGAGAGGAAGAAGAGAGGAAGGAAGGAAGAAAGCCAAAATAAACTAGCTCAATAAAACAGGTGGTGTTGGTGGTGGTGGTGGTGGTGGGTCAAGGTGACGGGTTGGTTGGTTGGTCGCTGTACAGGGGTTAAAAGTCATGCTGGACCCCGTTATACTCAACCCTTCTTTGTTGTTTCTCTTTCTCTCTCTCTCTCTCTCTCTCTCTCTCTCTCTCTCTCTCTCTCTCTCTCTCTCTCTCTCTATCATCCTTTGTATTGCCATTTCCCCTTCTTCTTCTTCTTCCCCTTATTCTTTCTTTCTTTGTTTCACGTTACTTCATCTATTTTTCTCTAAGCTTTCTTCTTTATTCATATCATTTATACTATAACATAATGTATGTATGTACTATCTGTCTAAAGAAAGGACACACATACAAACACACACAAATTAAGTACTCTCTGTCACCCTCAAAATGAAAGGACACACACACACACACACACAGACACAGCAGGAAATAATTGGTAACAGAAAATGGGTCGAAATTAAGAAAGCATAAATATTAAAAAAAAAATAATGTCTCTTTCTCTTCTGTCTTCTTCCTCCTTCCCTAATTATTCTCATTTTATTCCCCTAACTTTTCCACTGGTCTGTATGTCTTTGTTTATCTCTTCTTTCTCTTCATATTCTTCCATTCCTTTCTCGTGTCCACCTTATTTATTTACTTTATTATCTCACCTTTCCCTTCTTCCTTCCATAATCCTCTGCACTCGTTCTCTTTACTCTTCTAATTTCTATATTCTTCATTTATGTTCCCACTTCCTCTGCATTTTTATTTATCTTCCAATTCTTTACCATATTTTCTGTTTCAATCTCCCCTATCTCTTTTTCTCCTCCTCCTCCTCCTCCTCCTCCTCCTCCTCTTCTTCTTCTGCCACATCACCTTATAAATGGCTTAATTGTTTACCTTCTACAGAGAGGTGGGGGCGGGGAGGGAGGGAGGGAGGAGGCAAGAAAGGAGAGGTAGGGAAATAAAAGAGTTGAGGGAAGGGGCGGGCATTGAGGGAAGGAGGGAGGGAGGGAAGTATAATATTATATAGGGGATAATTTTATATAGAAGAGGGTGGAGTGCAAAATAAATGACACTGAAGGGGATGATATGTAGAACGAGAACATTATGAGGGAAAAGGAGTAGGAAATTGTGTTGTTTTGGAGGTGTTGTTGTTGTTGGTGGTGGTGTTGTTGTTGTTGTTGTTGTTGTTGGTGGTGGTGATGATGATAGTGTGTATGTAATGAGAAATGGGGAGGTATGGTGATTAATTATGTAATGATAGGTGAGTTACAAGAAGGTGTAAAATGGTGTAAAATGAATTGACTAAATAAAGATTAAAAAAAAAAAAAAAAAAAAGTCAGGATGAGTGAAATGAATGTGTGAAAGAGTGGATGGAGGAGAAGTTATAGACTGTGTGTGTGTGTGTGTGTGTGTGTGTGGATGTAAGACACAAAGTGATGGATGTTTGTTGGTGCACCTGTGTAGCCACGCCTCCACACCTGTCCCAACACACACACACACACACACACATACACACCTGCCATCATTACACATCTCCCCACCACACACACACACACACACACCTCCCCCATCACACACACCTGTTAATATTAATCATCTCCACACACCTACATACATACCTATCGTAATTACACACACACACACACACACACACACACACACACACACACTCTAAGACAACATAGTAACTTGGAATCAAACTGACATCACCCCCATGTTTGTTTTCATTACGATTCTGGTTTGTTGGTGAATAGGAAGGAAGGAAGGAAGGAAGGAAGGAAAGAAAGAAGGAAATAAGGAAAAAAGGAAAGAAGGAAGGAAGGAAGGAAGGTAGGAAGGAGGAAAGAAAGAAAGAAGGAAGGAAGGAAGGAAATAAGGAAGGAAAGAAGGAAGGAAGGAAGGAAGGAGGAAATAAAGAAAGAAGAAAGGAAGGAAAGAAGGAAGGAAGGAAAGAAGGAAGGAAAGACACTACATCATCCACCTAACAGTACCTAGAAATACAGGGTCGATGCCAGTGATATTTATTTGGTACGGTAGCTTCGTAACCAACCACACTTATAAGGCTACATTATATTCCAAAAGCTGAATATATATACGTATTCACAAAATCTATTAAAACAGCTAGATAATGATGATCAATGCATAGTTTATTCACAAAATTCATTAACTAATTCACCCATAAAAACGCATTAACCAGGCTCATAGTTTATTCACAAAATTCATTAAATAAATTCACCCATAAAAATGCATTAACCAGGCTAAGATTCTTTCGTTTGCGTGCATACAAACCACTACTAACGACTGTGGAATCAACCCACAGTCATTATTACCTCAAACATGTGTGGACAGGTTAGTGACATTGTTTACATAAATGGGTAGCACACACACACACACACACACAAGTCATTGAAATACTCAAACCTTTTACTTTGTTTTCATCACACCGTTCCTGTAATAATGTATAAAGTCGTCTGTTGTTTGTTATTGTTAGTTCACGTATGTACACTATGCCAGGCTTATGTGTTTATTGTTGGTGGGATAAGTTGAAAAATATTGACATACATAAGATTTGGACGTGTAATGAATGGG
>JAWZYT010002884.1:0-5000 GCA_034508575.1 Petrolisthes manimaculis | reverse complement strand
TAGTAACACCCCATAAATCTCATACACACATACAAACACACACACACACACACACACACACGTACACCTACACACTATTTCTAACTCGCCCACAAATATATTCATTCACAAACACACGTGCCAACAACATTGATTAATTTGCGAGAGGTAAACACGAATGGCAAAGCAACAGATAAGATCATATACCGCCGGAGAAGACAGATGAAGAGTAGGGGATATAAAGAAGGAATAGATAAAGAGTAGGGGATAGAAAGAAGGAATAGATAAAGAGTAGGGGATATAAAGAAGGAATAGATAAAGAGTAGGGGATATAAAGAAGGAATAGATAATGAGGAAGGGATAGAAAGAAGGAATAGATCAAGAGTAGGGGAAAGAAAGAAGGAATAGATAAAGAGTAGGGGATAGAAAGAAGGGATAGATAAAGAGTAAGGGATAGAAAGAAGGAATAGATAATGAGGAGGGGATAGAAAGAAGGAATAGATACAGAGGAGGGGATAGAAAGAAGGGACAGAGAGGAAAAAGGAAAAGAGGGACAGACGAAGAATGAAAAGTTATATAATTCAGGACACAAGTGACATACAAATCCTATCACACACACACACACACACACACACACACACACAGAAAATACACTTTAAATTCTATCACACATACACAAACACACACACACAAAAAATGTACTTTATATTATCCTCTCTCCAATCCATTCATACCTTCACCTAACTTAAATCCATATTCCTAAATCCATAACTCTTAAATCCATAACTCTTAAATCCATACTCTTAATCATTCATACACAGCATACTCTGTTACATGACATACATTCCATACTGTACACCTTAACCTACACCCACACTTAAACACAAACACACACACATTCTTTCTCTCACTCTCTCTCTCTCTCTCTCTCTCTCTCACAAATAAATTCTCACACATACCCACACCTACACTCTGACACATGCATCCCCACACCCATACTCACACACACACACACACACACACACTCACACCTACCTACCTTCAACCCCACACCCCCACACACACCTACCTACATTCACCCCCACACCCCCACACTCACACCTACATTCACCCCTACTCCCACCCCCACACACACACCTACCTACATTCACCCACACCCACACCCACACCTACCTACCTTCACCCACACCAATAACCAATACCCCCCCACTAACCCCCACGAGGCAGGCAGCCGCTATTGAGTATTGAGTGTGATGGGAATTGAAGGTGTGTGTGTGTGTGTGTGTGTGTGTGTGTGTGTGTGTGTGTGTGTGTGTGTGTGTGTGTGTGTGTGTGTGTGTGTGTGTGTGTGTGTGTGTGTGTGTAAGCCTGAATGTGTAGGTGTGTGTGTCTGTTTGTAAGCCTGAATGTGCAGGAGTGTGTGTGTATGTGTGTGTGTGTGTGTGTGTGCCAGAATCAGTATTTTCTAGCAGTATTGTCTTTTACCTTGTAACATGACTAACTAATAACTCTAGACAATAATACATAACCAAAGAAAGTATTACCATCAAACAGTATTATTTTCCTTGGCATTACTGAGACGTCAAGATTAAGATGAGGTTATTCTACTCTTGGTACATACATACATTACATACATACATTAGAGTGCTTTGATTCCTCCAAAGTATGCCAGGAAACAGAACCACATTAATAAAAATAATGCTAGTCTGTTGCTGGGAATAGTTTGGAGGAATCAGCATTCCCCCAAAATGCCAAAACTATATCCATCCTTTAGAGAAACTGTGTCTATTAATTAACCATAGCAAAAACTACTGGTGTATTCTTGGAGCAAATGATTCCTCCAAACTATTCCAAGCAACAATGCACCATTATTTTATGTTAATTTGATCCTGTTTCCTAGCATACTTTGGAGGAATCAAGAAACTCCAATGTCCCAAAATGATTATACTCTCCACTTAACCCAAAGATTAACTCGAAACTATAGAATATCTACAAAAATACGAAACTAGACAAGTCATGCATAACTCAGATAAAAATAGATTAGTTTTTTTGTTCTATTCTTACACATATTCCAGGTACTGGTGAGTGTGTGTGTGTGTGTGTGTATGTGTGTGTAGGTAGGTAGGTAGGTAGGTAGGTAAATGTGTGTGTGTGTGTGTGTGTGTGTGTGTGTGTGTGTGTGTGTGTGTGTGTGTGTGTGTGTGTGTGTAGGTGTATGTATATAGGTAGGTAGGGAGGTAGGTGTGTTTGTGTGTGTGTGTGTGTGTGTATGTGTGTGTAGGTGTATGTATATAGGTAGGTAGGGAGGTAGGTGTGTGTGTGTGTGTGTATGTGTGTGTGTATGTGTGTGTGTGTGTATGCATGGCTACACACCCAACATATCTACCTAATCACAGCTTATCAACTGGTGGCTCTGACAACTTTTATCAAAAACTTTTCACTAATTCAGGGCATGTCTGTCTGTCTGTATGTCTGTGTGTCTGTGTGTCTGTATGTCTGTGTGTATGTATGAATGGATGTATCTCTATATGTACATGTGTCAGCAAGTCTGTCAGTCTGTCTGTCTGCATGTATGTATGTTATGGGTATGAATGCGTGTATGTATGTATGTGTATGTATGTATATGCATGTGTGTAAATATGTATGTGTGTATGAACATTTATATATATATATGGATATGTATGCGTGTGTAAATGTCTCTATGTATGTATGTGTATCTGTATTTATATATATACATGCGTGTACTGTATGTATATATGTATGTGTGTATTATACTGTACACAGAAAAGTGGCCTAGAAAAAGAACAACAGTGCTGTAAAATTTTGTATGCAGTGTTACATAAATTCATGGCATGTACATTCTTTAAATTAATGTTGAAATGCATATATACAAGTAAACACACACACACACACTCACTCTCTCTCTCTATCTCTCTCTCTCTCTCTCTCTCTCTCTCTCTCTCTCTCTCTCTCACACACACACACACACATTTCATACATTATACACGCATATGAATTTAGGGTATCACTTGCTCTGAGAAATATTTACATTTATATATATATATACAAATGTTACCTTGTGTGTGTGTGTGTGTGTGTGTGTGTGTGTGAGAGAGAGAGAGAGAGAGAGAGAGAGAGAGAGAGAGAGAGAGAGAGAGAGAGAGAGAGAGAGAGAGAGAGTGAGTGTGTGTGTGTGTGTGTGTGTGTGTGTTCTTTCTTGCCTCGACCTCCCTCTCCATGCTTTCCCACATCTATTTACCTCACCTCCTTTCCTCTTCCACACACATTCTCTCTCTCTCTCTCTCTTTCTCTCTCGACCTCCTTTTCCTATCCTTCCCTTGCCCCTCTTCTCCCTCCCCCTTCCCCACCCTTTACTCCTTTACTTCTTCTCTTCACTTTCTATCTACCTCCATTACCTCCACCTCTATCATCTCTCTCTCTCTCTCTCTCTCTCTCTCTCTCTCCATTATCTATACCTCTCCCTTTTCTCTCTTACATTCTCTTTCTCTCTCTCGCTCCATTATCTAAACCTCTCCCTTTTCTCTTATATTCTCTCTCTCACACACTTTCTCTCTCTCTCTCTCTCTCTCTCTCTCTCTCTCTCTCTCTCTCTCTCTCTCTCTCTCTCTCTCTCTGTAGCTTCCCCTCGTCCTGCCTCCCCTCCTCCCCTTCCATTTTTTCCTCCTCCCCCTCGGCATGGACTGGGAAAAAAGTCAAACTGGCAGGAAAAAGAACCCGGGCTACGGTTTTTATCTCGCTATTTTTTCCTGTACGAGTTTTTTTCCTAAGAGAGAGAGAGAGAGAGAGAGAGAGAGAGAGAGAGAGAGGAGAGAGAGAGAGAGAGAAAGAGAGAAGAGATCCCGGACCCGACCAAGCGTCAGAAGGCATTTTTTCTTTAACTCTCTCTCTCTCTCTCTCTCTCTCTCTCTCTCTCTCTCTGTGTGTGTGTGTGTGTGTGTGTGTGTGTGTGTGTATAGCATAGTAATACTTATATTTCTATATGTCTATCTACTTATCAATATGTCTGCCCAACAATCTATTTAATTTCTATCTATCTCTCTCTTCATCTACGTACAGTACAATTCCAATTATTCACTTATACTTCTTTCTATCTATCTATCTATCTATTTATTTATCTATCTATCTGTCTATATATCTGTCTGTATGTCTTATCTGTTTGTCTGTCTGTTTGTAAGTTTGTCTGTCTTATTTGTCTCTCTACAGTATCTATGTTTGCGTATCGGTCTCTTTGTCTCCCTCTGTCTGCCCTGCGTATACCTGTGTGTGTCTGCGTGTGTGTGTGTGTGTGTCTGTGTGTGTGTGTGTGTGTGTGTTCTTCCTCTTACTATCTATCCTCCACTTCTCCCTCATTTAATATCCTTCATTTATTTTATCCTAATCTTTTCTCTTTCACCTCTATACCTTCCTTTCCCATATCCTCCCTCCATTATTTTCTCTTTTCCTTCACATGTTCTCTTTCATTCTCTTTCATATTCCTTCCTCCCCCATCTCTTTTACCCTTTTTTCCTCTCCTCTCCCCTCTCTTACCTTCCCCTACCCTCTCCTCTCCTATACCCTCTCTTCCTCTCCCCTCCCCTCCCCTCTCCTACTCTCCCCTCCCCTCCCCTCTCCTTCTCTCCTCCCCCCCTCCTACTCTCCCCTCACCTTCTTCCTACTACTCCTTCCTCTTTCCCCTTGTTGCTTGTATTTTAAATTTTTGTGTGGTTCTGAAAGCTTACAAGAGGAGGAGGGGAAGGGAGGAGGGAGAAGGAGGAGGATGGGAAGGGAGGAGAAAGAGGAGGGGAAGGGAGGAGAAAGAGGAGGGGATAGGAGTAGGAGTAGGAGGAGGAGGGGAAGGGAGGAGAAGGATGAGGAGGAGGGAAAGGAGGGATAGGAAGAGAAGGAGGAGGGAAAGGAGGAAAAGGAGAAGAAAGAAAGGAGGGGGTAGTAGTAGAAGGAGGAGGAAAAGGGGGATAGAATTAGAAGGAAGAGGAAGGAAAATTAATAAAAGAAAGAGGAAG
>JAWZYT010002883.1:15000-17500 GCA_034508575.1 Petrolisthes manimaculis | reverse complement strand
GGCAGTGGGGCGGGGCAGAGGGGCGGGGCGGCAGGGTTGCGGGGCGGTGGGGCAGCAGGTTAGGTTAGGTTAGGTTAAGGGTTAGGTTAGGTTAGGTTAGGTTAGGTTAAGGGTTAGGTTAGGTTAGGTTAGGTTAAGGGTTAGGTTAGGTTAGGTTAGGTTAGGTTAGGTTGGGTTAGGTTAGGTTAGGGGCAGCGGGGCGGCAGGGCGGCGTGGCGGCAGGGCAGTGGGGCGGGGCGGCAGGGCAGTTGCGGGGCGGGGCAGCGGGGCGGCGTGGCAGCGGGGCGGCAGGGCATTGGGGCAGCGGGGCGTGGCAGCGGGGCGGCGGGGCAGCGGGGCGGGGCGGGGAGGCGGGGCAGTTGCGAGGCGGGGTAGCGGGGCGGCGGGGCAACAGGGCGGTGGGGCAGCGGGATGCGGGGCAGCGGGGCGGGTCAGTGGGGCGGCGGGGCTTGACAGCGGGGCAGCATGGCGTCGGAGCAGCGGGGCGGGGTGGCGGGGCGTCGGGGCAGCGGGGCAGGGCAGCGGGGCGGGGCAGTGGGGCAGTTGCGGGGCGGGGTGGCGGGGCGTCGGGGCAGCGGGGCGGGGCAGCGGGGCGTCGGGGCAGCGGGGCGGGGCAGCGGGGCGGGGCAGTTGCGGGGCGGGGCAGCGGGGCGTCGGGGCAGCGGGGCGGGGCAGTGGGGCGGCGGGGCTGGACAGCGGGGCAGCGGGGCGTCGGGGCAGTGGGGCAGTGGGGCAGGGTGGCGGGGCAGCGGGGTGGCGGGGCAGCGGGGCGGCAGGGCAGCGGGGCGGCGGGGCAGCGGGGGTGACAGCCGGGCGGCGGCGGGGCAGTGGGGCAGGGCAGTGGGGCGGGGCAGCGGGGCGGGGCGGCGGGGCAGCGGGGCAGCAGGTTAGGGGTTAGGTTAGGTTAGGTTAGGTTAGGTTAAGGGTTAGGTTAGGTTAGGTTAGGTTAGGTTGGGTTAGGTTAGGTTAGGTTTGGTTAGGTTAGGTTAGGTTAGGTTAGGTTAGGTTAGGTTAAGGGTTAGGTTAGGTTAGGTTAGGTTAGGTTGGGTTAAGGGTTAGGTTAGGTTAGGTTAGGTTAGGTTAGGTTAAGGGTTAGGTTAGGTTAGGTTAAGGGTTAGGTTAGGTTAGGTTAGGTTAGGTTAGGTTAGGTTGGGTTAGGTTAGGTTAGGTTAGGCTAGGTTAGGTTAGGGGCAGCGGGGCGGCAGGGCAGTTGCGGGGCGGGGCAGCGGGGCGGCGTGGCAGCGGGGCGGCAGGGCATCGGGGCAGCGGGGCGGGGCAGCGGGGCAGCGGGGCGGGGCGGGGATGCGGGGCAGTTGCGAGGCGGGGTAGCGGGGCGGCGGGGCAGCTGGGGCAGCGGGATGCGGGGCAGCGGGGCGGGGCAGCAGGACGGCGGGGCTTGACAGCGGGGCAGCAGGGCGTCGGGGCAGCGGGGCGGCAGGGCAGCAGGGCGGCGGGGCAGCGGGATGCGGGGCAGCGGGGCGGGGCAGCGGGGCGGCGGGGCAGCGGGGCGGGGCAGCGGGGCGGGGCAGTGGGGCAGTTGCGGGGCGGGGCGGCGGGGCAGCGGGGCGTCGGGGCAGCGGGGCAGGGCAGTGGGGCGGCGGGGCTGGACAGCGGGGCAGCGGGGCGTCGGGGCAGCGGGGCAGTGGGGCAGGGTGGCGGGGCAGCGGGGGTGGCGGGGCAGCGGGGCGGCAGGGCAGCGGGGCGGCGGGGCAGCGGGGTGACAGCCGGGCGGCGGCGGGGCAGTGGGGCAGGGCAGTGGGGCGGGGCAGCGGGGCGGGGCGGCGGGGCAGCGGGGCAGCAGGTTAGGGGTTAGGTTAGGTTAGGTTAGGTTAGGTTAAGGGTTAGGTTAGGTTAGGTTAGGTTAGGTTGGGTTGGGTTAGGTTAGGTTAGGTTAGGTTAGGTTAGGTTAAGGGTTAGGTTAGGTTGGGTTAGGTTAGGTTAGGTTGGGTTAGGTTAGGTTAGGTTAAGGGTTAGGTTAGGTTAGGTTAGGTTAGGTTGGGTTAGGTTAGGTTAGGTTAGGGTAGGTTAGGTTGGGTTAGGTTAGGTTAGGTTAGGTTAGGTTAGGTTAGGGGCAGCGGGGCGGCAGGGCAGTTGCGGGGCGGGGCAGCGTGGCGGCGTGGCAGCGGGGCGACAGGGCATCGGGGCAGCGGGGCGGGGCAGCGGGGCAGCGGGGCGGGGCGGGGATGCGGGGCAGTTGCGAGGCGGGGTAGCGGGGCGGCAGGGCAGCAGGGCGGCGGGGCAGCGGGATGCGGGGCAGCGGGGCGGGGCAGCGGGGCGGCGGGGCAGCGGGGCGGGGCAGCGGGGCGGGGCAGTGGGGCAGTTGCGGGGCGGGGCGGCGGGGCAGAGGGGCGTCGGGGCAGCGGGGCGGGGCAGTGGGGCGGCGGGGCTGGACAGCGGGGCAGCGGGGCGTCGGGGCAGCGGGGCAGTGGGGCAGGGTGGCGGGGCAGCGGGGGTGGCGGGGCAGCGGGGCGGCAGGGCAGCGGGGCGGCGGGGCAGCGGG
>JAWZYT010002883.1:5000-10000 GCA_034508575.1 Petrolisthes manimaculis | reverse complement strand
CAGTCTGTTTACATATGTAAATACATATAAACACTCATTTTGTTTTAAAACTTGTCAGAATCACATTTGCCATACAATATGAAGTATAACGTCACTGTCGTTTCTAAGTACATATTGGTGCCTTTGGTGGTAGTGTCGACTTATGTCGACAATCTGTTTTAATTGGTTGCCAAGAAACTTAAGATTATTGGATTATTAGTATAGAATATATTATTTTATATAACCTGTTGCTCATTGAAATCTAGTCATGCAACATTGGACAGATTTCAACAATGTTATGCTTATCATCACTCTCATGCCAGATCTGTGTCATGTAAGCCTTCTGATACGTTTCATTTTACAGAGACAGAACAATTTTATTATGATAATTCAATTCTAATTTTGTCTGCATTCCACCAGATCAACTGGAGAGGACTATGGAGATGATGCAGTTGGATACGTTCAACTTAAAAGAGCATCAGGCATCTGCGAAGTGACAGCACGCATAACTCCGGAGCACAAAACGACATCAAAACCGTATCGTGTTGTTGCCATTATAAAAGAAGAGGAGGAGGAAGTCATTGATGCAGGGTGCTTTGACTGCAGGGACATGCAAACATGCTGCAGCCTTTTTGGGATGGCTGGAGAGACGCAGTACCTCTAAGGCAGTCACGTCTACAACCTCCTACTGGAACAAAGCGAGGTTGTCAAATGTTACTGTTGAAACAAAGAAGTCAGACGTGAAATCTTTGAAAAAGACACCCAGAAAAGCTGTCAAGAGGAAAATTGACTGTGGTGACCAGTTCTTCAGAGATGTCATAGCCCAGGCTCCACCTGGCCAGAGTGGCCTGATATTTTCGCATTCTGGAAGTGACAGTCACCCTGCAGAACAAATTGGGATTGATAATCTGTTAGCCTCATTTGTTAAATCCCACAACAAAGTGCCTACTTGTAATGAGTTTATTAATTTTTGTAAAACTGAAATGTCATCTCGGTTGTGTGTAATGGTGAGAAATGAAACTGTTACGCAGTCCAAGTCAACCCTTTGGCATGCAGTCAGGTTTGCGAGGATCACTGCTTCAAAGGCATATGGTGCTGCACACAGCTCACTTTCATCAGCAAATAATAGCCTTGTGATGTCAGTGATTGGTGCCTCAAAACTCAAAGACACTGTGGCAATGGAAAGGGGTCGGAAACTGGAAGGAAAGGTGCTTGATGAAGTGCAAAAGAAACTGGGACGTATTGTGCATTCGGGCATTATTCTTTCGCCTAACCATCCCATTTTGGGTGCATCACCAGATGGAATCACTGCTGATGGACAAGCTATTGTAGAAATAAAGTGCCCATACAGTGAAAAAAGTATGAAGAGATATTTAAAAAAGGATGGAAGTATTGCGGCAAAACATGTAGCCCAGGTGCAAATGCTAATGCACATGTCTGAAAAAACTATTTCATATTTTTGTGTAGCTAGTCCACAGTTTGAAGTGACAAAATGTGTAAATATAGTTAGGATTGACTATGACTCCCAGTACTGTATTAATATGATAGGGGCATGTCAAAACTTTTGGGAAAAAACAGTGTTTCAAGAGCTTCTCAAAGCATATGAATAGGTTAGGTGACCATTTAAAACATAAATGTGTATGTCCTTTTTTCATGACTTTATTTTATGATTATTCATATTATTTGGTATATTAAATAGACAATAAATATGTAATATATGTATAAATATATAAGTGTGTATTTTATATTTACTGCACATATATAATGTGCATATTACATAGACAATAAATAAACTGTATAATGTGTAAATCACAGATTTCTATTAGCACCCAGAGTAAGCATTGGTATTTAATAACATTAATTAATCAAATACATATATGAAATACATAGAATGATAAGTTCTGTCACCCACATTCTTGTGTACTGTAAACATACATTGAAGTTGGTGTGTTATAGAAACATGGGAGCTTTAAAAAAGTATTATTGCAGAGGAAAGTTTGCCCTATCTGAGAAACAATCTAGTGTAATTAAGATTTGGTATTTCACTGCCGCTACACCAGACAAAGCAAAATAAGAAATTATCCAAGGAAAAGGTAGTCCACATCACACTTTAACAATACGGTCTTGAAGGTTAACTAGACTACAACCTATTTTAACTATTTCATCTACAAGGTCCAACATAGAGAGAGGAATGCAGGAGTGCATATCTAAGAATTTGTAGATTCTAACCCGTCGAATCACACGTTCTATGTGGATACGTAAGCCTGCGATTGTTTTCATATTTAATACATTTTGTTTAGACAACTTTTCATCCTTTCCCACACTCACAGGCCTAACTAATTTACATCCTTTTGATACCAGTTCTCTCTCTATCTCTTTGAAACCTCGATCAGCTAAGACAGTGGCACCTTTTCGTAGATGGTCCAAGTATCCTGACACCCTCAAGATTTCCATGTCACTGCATCTTCCTGGTTTACCATTAGATACAAAATTAATAAGGCCATCAGGTGTAGATGATATCAGATACTTAATAGTGTTGCATTTTTATACTCTGACCAAGACATACTTTGCGACATTGCTACTGAGGGTTTCTCAATCTGAATTTCAAAGCAGTCTATGATACTTTCTACTTTATTGAAATAGGCTTTGAATGAGTTTGGTAGCCTGCTCCGTATCACTTCTGATGATGGCCATCTTATAAGGCTTTGCAAATGGTGAGAAATAGTCGGTACATATCGTGAAAATATACGACTATAGCAGCTTTTAGTCACACCGAACATGTCAGCAATAATGTCGCAAGCTATCCCAGTTCTTATTTTCATTAAAATCATTAATAGAGCATCCTTTGTTGTTAATGCCTGACCTCTTTGACTATATGCCATTTTTTCACAAATCATATCCAATATATATATATGGTCACGTTGGATGCCTATATACCGATTGGGGTTTCTCATAATCATATTACGCGTAGAGAGAAGTGACAACTCCTGTGTACCACAATCATCTTCACTCTCATCTGATTTGGATGCTATGAAATCTGGGCTGGTATCACAATCATGGTCACTGTCACTGTCATCCACATGCCCACAGGTATCTTTTTGTAGACTGGTTTCTGAAGAGGATGCAGATTGCTGGACGTTCATATTGCTGGCTGCATTAATCGGTCTTGGCACCAATCTTACTTGAATACCCTTTGATGCCTGGTATGCCTGCACCTGAAATGGAAGGTCTCCTCTTACTTATTCTTCAGTACCGTACTTCATCACCTTTAATGTTATGTAGCTACTTATGTGTGTTTCCTCATCCCTTGCAACTCATGCAAAACAGAACAAAACATTCTACTTAAATAATAATTAAATTAATTTTAAAAATTCTAAACCAAAATGAGGATAGTACCTATTATGTATAGTACCAACAGTAGTATATGGGTTGGAAATATGGAACATGGGTGCTGCTGAGAAAATAGGAATGATGATGAGATATCTGAGGAGTAGGCTATGTGTGGTGTGACATGGATGGATAGAGTAAGAAATAAAGATGTGAAAAGGAGAAATGGTACTGCATAATATCTGGCTGATTATAATACTGTACATGATACAGAACCTGGATACCAATGTTTCTTGTAGGTGGCCGTTTGGAGTGTGTAGGATTATCATCTGGAGTCTTCTCAGACAATGTGCTCATGTTGTCACCATCTTCATGATTTTCCTCTGTAGCAGTAGCAGCAGTACCTACCAAATTTAACCTATAAGTATGAATGTATCCCTACTTCTCATGTAAACAATAAATAAATAAAACTGGGAAATAACAACTTTTATCACCAATATTATATCACATCTGTACTGTACTAACAGAAATAAACACTGTAGTTCATTTAATTAAAACTAAAATATAACAGGTGATTACAGGTTACCTGGATCATAATTTTCTTTGTTGGTGAGTATTTCTTGTATTTTTCTTTTCCTCTGGAGAGATCTTCCCTTGTTATTTGCAGTAACACCTCTCCCCTGAGAGCAGAATATATGAGGCAAAACACCTGGCTTTAACTTTGCATTTCCTCCCATAGTTACCAGGTATCTGTAGTTTTGGAGGTCCTCTTCGAGCTGGAAATGTAAATCATTATAAAGTTTATTGTTACAGTATTTATGTGTAAGTTATGTCTTTCACTTCCTTATTGTTAGGCTGGGTATCCTTGCACATGCTTAGTTTATGCCTAAAATAAACATTTCCTATCATACCTTCTTCGTCAGGTTTACTATTTTTCATTTGCAAGTTAGGCCCATGTTGTTTACATGCATAGCATAGTAAAGGCATATTGTGTAACCACATTTACATTTGTTTGATTATTAATCTTAATTTGTACTATTTATGCCTCCCATAAGTATATCATGTAGTGTACCCACGAGTTCACATTATTTTATTTTGTAGACCTAAGTTATGCTAAATGTCTTATGCCTAGACGGGTGTATGGTTACCTAGGAATCATGTAACCACGTTTTCATTGTTATATTTTTACTTGTTCATGTTCTAAGTTCCTTTTTACTTCCCTATGGTTAGCTAAACATTATGGTTATTACTTACATTAAAATGATCTTGACAACAATAGGAGTGTCCTGATGCGATGGGGTTGGCTCGATGTGCTGCTTTCCACCACAGCTTCCTGGTCTTCATGTCCCTGGGAACAGTAATAAATCTCTTTTCTGGTGCGTTTCTACTCGTATTTTTGCACATTGGGACAAAACACCATTGTTGGCTATTGGCTGGCATGGTGAAGATGAAGTATATCCTCCGTAAAAGCACATTAATACCTCACAACTTCCCTCAACATCACAATCTCTCGCTTTAAAGCGTTCGCGGCGAAGTGCGTCTCTGGTAAGTGACGTCACGGATGTGCTGCCATCAACTTCCATATGTGCAACTTTCATGGTTTTTATATGCCAAACTATATTTTACTTTGTCAAATATATTACATAACAGGGCAATTCAGCTCATTTATTAACGATGTAAATTGTTTAATAGAT
>JAWZYT010002882.1:50000-99674 GCA_034508575.1 Petrolisthes manimaculis | reverse complement strand
GTGGTAGTAGTAGTAGTAGTAGTAGTAGAAGTAGTAGTAGTAGTGGTAGTGGTAGTAGTGGTGGTGGTAGTAGTAGTAGTAGTAGTAGTAGTAGTGGTGGTAGTAGTAGTAGTAGTGGTAGTGATGATTGTACAGCCATAAGTTAATCATTTCTGCGAACAAACATGTAATTTAACAAAAAAAAAAAAAAAAAAAAAAAAAAAAAAAAAAAAATACATTATTAATATCACACATACACAATTTCACAATACAATTATTAACTTCGCAGTCCATAGGTTAATATTTTTTAATAGTCGGACTTTCGGTTTTTAATTTAACATGCATCTTTAACACACAAATTAATAATGCCTAAATGATTAATTACAGTAATTAAATGATTAATTACAGCAACTAAATGATAACAGAATATTATTATTATTATTATTATTATTATTATTATTATTATTATTATTATTATTACAAGATAAACATTATGAAATATAATTATATACTCACCAACAGTAGGCCTATACAACAACAACAGCCAGGCCTAGGTGGTGGTAGGCCTATACTCTGGACTGTTGTAGCACTTCTCTCTTCACCTCTCCCACCTAGAAGGACACCAGCCAGGCCTAGGTGGTGGTAGGCCTATAAAGCAATAGTTATTTTTTAAGTTAGAGGAAATATTCGTAAACACTTTTAACACGAATAAACCCAAAATTAAATAAATTAGGCCATAATTAATTCAATAAATATATCACTAATAAACCCAAAATTAAATTAGATTAAGCCAAAATTAATTCAATAAATATATCACTTCAATAAATAAATAATCTCTACTTAATCCTGATTGAAGTTTGAACACGAATTAACCCAAAATTAAATTAGATTAAGCCGTAATTAATTCAATAAATATATCACTTCAACAAACCCAAAATTAAATAAATTAGGCCATAATTAATTCACTAAATAATAAATAATAATAAATAAATAATAAATAATTCAATACTTAATCCTGGTTGAGGTTCTGTTAACACTGTGATGGTCGGAGGTAAACTGAACTAACCACCGACTAGATTACTCCCTCACCGACACACACACACACACACACACACCGAGACACACACACACACACACCGAGACATACACACACACACACCGAGACACGAGAGGAGAGTTGGGAGAGGAGGTTGTCGATGTGTGTAAATTATGAGTTAACATTTCTAGTTCTCCTAACCTTAGTTTTATACCTAGATTAATCATTTTTTTACCCTATATGCAGGGATAGGTGATGCATCTATCCTATAAATTTCATCAACGTATCTCTTATAGATTTTGTGTAAAACGGTAATTAGTGAGATAATTGGAGGTTAGCGAGTGCTTCAAATATTACCACGAAACACAACTTATATAGAAGGAGCTTGTTTGGGGGGAACTGGGGGGTGCGGCAATAAAGGGACAGGCTTGGGGGGGGACTGGGGGGTGCGGCAATAAGGGGACAGGCTTGGGGGGGGACTGGGGGGTGCGGCAATAAGGGGACAGGCTTTGGGGGGGACTGGGGGGTGGCGTAGTGAGGAGGAATCAGAAGCCACGAAAAGGTTCATATTATATACACACTGTAACGTACGTCAGTGGTTGTCTAAGGGGGATTACTAACGTTACGTTAACAAAGATGTTTGATAAAGGATAAAGAAGCAGTAATTTTAACAATTATATTATTACTATGATCAAACATGAATAGAATATTAACAATACTCAGTTATTACCCAAGAACAATAATTATCAAAGAACAGTTACTACCCAAGAACAAAGTTATTTACATTATATACAAGAACAAGTTACATAAAATCAGAAATGGTAAATAGTGATTGGTGATCCAGCCGTCTTTTCTAACACACATATATATACGTTACCACACCATACAAGAAGGGAAATGTTGTCCAAACTCAGTTAATCCAGGAGAGAGGTAACACCACAACTGCTTTCAGGATGAGACTGACTGTGTGTCCAAACTCAGTTAATCCAGGAGAGAGGTAACACCACAACTGTTTTCAGGATGAGACTGACTGTGTGGCCTCTCTCCAGAGCTTACAATACTTAGTATGAAGCCCGGTGTGCTTCAGAGACTCTTAACTGGATAGAATATGATGTAGAGACAGCTTCGAGAGGAGTACAGGGTCGGAGACTCCTGACTGGATCGAACCAGATGTGGAGATAGCTTCGAGAGGAGTACAGGGTCGTTACAACACACACACACACACACACACATACAGACACACACATACACACACACACACACATACAGACATTATATACACGATCACGAGGTTGTGTGTGTGTGTGTGTGTGTGTGTGTTTAATTAAGTGGTAGTTGTGACTCGTTAAGGGAAGGGTAAACATTAGTCATTTTAGGAGATAATTATTCCTCCAACCTATTCTGGGGGGGTGCGGGGATAGGGGACAGGCTTTGGGGGGGGACTGGGGGGTGCGGCAATAGGGGGGCAGGCTTGGGGTGGATACAAAGCCTGTCCCCCTATTCCTGCACCCCCCTAAACCCCCAAGCCTGTCCCTCTAACACCCACAAACCCCCCCAAGCCTGTCCCCCTATTACCACACCCCCCAAACCTGTCCCCCTATTCCTGCACCCCCCCCCAAGCCTGTCCCCCTATTCCCACCCACCCCAAACCAGTATGTGAACTAAACTATACACTATACACTAGACTATACACTAGACTATTCACTAGACTATACACTATACACTACACTATACACTATACACTATACACTATACACTACACTATACACTATACACTACACTATACACTATACACTATACACTATACACTAGACTATACACTGGTGATACATAATTTCTGACCAGAGTGTGAGGAACAGAAAGCTTCGAATCACCTGCTATTGTTCATTGTGTGTGTATGTATGTGTGTGTGTATGTGTGTGTGTGTGTGTGTATCCACTCTCCAGCCACATACTAAAACTCTCTCTCTCTCTCTCTCTCTCTCTCTCTCTCTCTCTCTCTGTGTGTGTGTGTGTGTGTGTGTGTGTGTGTGTGTGTATTCTCCAGCCACATACACCCACACACGTACACACACACACACACACACACACGTTTGGTTTTCGAGAAACCAAAATTTTGACAGACTCAAAATGTCAAAATTCCATATATGTTAATTTTGAGTAATGGATATGAGAGGGGGGATAATTTTGAGGGGCGGTGTAGGACCAAGGGGGGGGGGAGAAATTTTCGAGATATATGCAAATTTGTATCCAAAATTTTGGAGTCTAATTTTGAGTGGGTAAATATATATGGATTTTGATGAAATTTGGTGAGAAGGGAGAATATTGTAGCTCCATGGGGTGTGATATATTGTGGTGGTGTGGTGGAGAGGTGTGAGAGGTGAGGTGATTTGATGTACGGATGGTTGGTTGTGTGGGTGTGTGTGTGTGTGTGTGTACTGGTGTGTTGGTGTGTGTGTGTGGTAAGGTGTGAGGTGTAGTGGTGTAGTGTCGGTGTGTGTGTGTGTGGTGGTGTGTGGATGGTAGGCTGTGTCGGTGTGTGTGTGTGTGGTGGTGTGTGGATGGTTGGCTGTGTCGGTGTGTGTGTGTGTGGTGGTGTGTGGATGGTTGGCTGTGTGAGTGTGTGTGTGTGTGGTAAGGTGTAAGGTCCTCACCACTCACTGACGCCTCGCCCGGGCCAAAAAAAAAATTACATATGTGTATTCCTCACATGATATCTTTGTAGCCAGTAGTCCTAGACAGCTGGGAATAGTCTCATTGGAAAGAGGAAGAGTTTCTGCTTAGAATGAAACTAAGTATAAGTTTCTAGGCATTGTAGTTTACACGTAGATAGTGAGTGAAGTAAAGAGGTTGGTGGGAGGAATGTGTGTGTGTGTGTGTACGGTAGGGCTGTGTGTGTGAATGGTGTCTGTGTGTGTGCGTATGTGTGTACTGTGCGTACGGTAGGTGTGTGTGTGTGTACGGTGTCTGTGTGTGTGTGTATGTGTGTGTGTTAATATTATAGCTCTATATGAGTCTTATAGGTGTTATATAGTTTATATAACCTTATAATATAATAATAAACACAAATATCACAGTTTACACACTCGTATACATACACACATACACACACACAGACACACACACACAAAGATACATACATACATAGATACACACACAAATACATACATAATACAGTACATACACACACAGACATAACACATACATACATACAGACATACATACATAAATACACACTCGTATATGTCTCGTTTATTTATAATTTAGTGGAAAAATGAATGTGAAATTTACGTAAATCAAATTAAGTCTATCTTTTAAATTATTTTTCCTATTCTCCTTTGGCTAGGAGAATGGGAAGGGATGGATAGAGGATGGGAAGGGATGGATAGAGGATGGGAAGGGATGGATAGAGGATGGGAAGGGATGGATAGAGGATGGGAAGGGATGGATAGAGGATGGGAAGGGATGGATAGAGGATGGGAAGGGATGGATAGAGGATGGGAAGGGATGGATAGAGAATGGGAAGGGATGGATAGAGGATGGGAAGGGATGGATAGAGAATAGGAAGGGATGGATAGAGGATGGGAAGGGATGGATAGAGGATGGGAAGGGATGGATAGAGAATGGGAAGGGATGGATAGAGGATGGGAAGGGATGGATAGAGAATAGGAAGGGATGGATAGAGGATGGGAAGGGATGGATAGAGGATGGGAAGGGATGGATAGAGGATGGGAAGGGATGGATAGAGAATAGGAAGGGATGGATAGAGAATAGGAAGGGATGGATAGAGGATGGGAAGGGATGGATAGAGGATGGGAAGGGATGGATAGAGGATGGGAAGGGATGGATAGAGGATGGGAAGGGATGGATAGAGGATGGGAAGGGATGGATAGAGGATGGGAAGGGATGGATAGAGAATAGGAAGGGATGGATAGAGGATGGGAAGGGATGGATAGAGGATGGGAAGGGATGGATAGAGGATGGGAAGGGATGGATAGAGGATGGGAAGGGATGGATAGAGGATGGGAAGGGATGGATAGAGAATAGGAAGGGATGGATAGAGGATGGGAAGGGATGGATAGAGGATGGGAAGGGATGGATAGAGGATGGGAAGGGATGGATATAGGATGGGAAGGGATGGATAGGGGATGGGAAGTGTTGAAGAAGAATGGGAAAACTTGATAAATTAAAGGATTAACTTAAATGTTTTTATTATGAAATACGACACACACACACACTTTCTCTTTCTCTTTCTCTCCCTCACACACACATAAACACACACACATACACACACACACTCTTTCTCTCTCTCTCCCTCACACACACACACATAAACACACACACATACACACACACACACACAGAGAGAGAGAGAGAGAGAGAGAGAGAGAGAGAGAGTTTTAGTATGTGGCTGGAGAGTGGAGACACACACACACGCACACAGAGGTGGCGGCGGCGGGGGCGTCTGCGGCGGGGGCGGCGGCAGCGGCGGCGGCGATGGCGGCGGCGATAATAATTAATAGAAAATATATATGTAAAAAAAAAAAAAAAAAAATATTAAAAAAAAAAAAAAAAATATTAATTAAAAAAAAAAAGTTAATTAGCGGCGGCGGCGGCAGGGGAGGCGGTAGCGGGGGCGGCGGCGGCGGCGGCGGCGGCGGCAGAGGCGGCGGTGGCGGCGGCTGCGACTACGACGACGATGACAATAATAATTAATACAAAAAAAATATATTAAAAAAAAAAAAATAATAATTATTAAAAAAAATAAAAAAAATAAAAATTATTAATTAAAAAAAAATAGTTAATTATCGGCGGCGGCGGGGGCGGGGGGCGGCAGCGGCGACGACGATAATAATTAATAAACAACAAAAAAAAATATAAAAAAAAAATAATAATAATTATTTAAAAAAATAAAAAATATAAATTATTAATAATAAAACAAAAAATAATAGTTTATTAGTGGCGGCGGCGGCGGCGGCGATGACAGGGGTGGCGGCGGCGGGGGCGGCGACGGCGGCGGCGGCGGAGGCGGCAGCGGCGGCGGCGACTACGACGACGGCGATAATAATTAATAGAAAAATATGAATAAAAAAAAAATAAAAAAAAATATTATAAAAAAAAATAAAAAAAATATTAATTGAAAAAAAAGCGGAGGAGGCGGCGGTAGCGGGGGCGGCGGCGGCGGCGGCGGCGGCGGCGGCGGCGGCGGCGGGTGCGGCGGCGGGTGCGGCGACGGGTGCGGCGGAAGAGGCGGCGGCGGCGGCGGAGTTGGCAGCGGCGACTACGACGACGACAATAATTAATACAAAAAAAAAAAAAAAAAAAAAAATATTAATTAATATTTTTTTAGTTAATTAGCGGCGGTGGCGGGGGCGGCGGCAGCGGGGGCGGCGGCGGCGGGGGCGGCAGCGGCGACGACGATAATAATTAATAAACAAAAAATATATATAAAAAAATAATAAGAAAAATAATTATTAAAAAAAAATAGAAAATAAAAATTATTAATATTTTTTTTTTAGTTAATTAGCGGTAGCGGCAGCAGCGGCGGCGGCGGCGGTGACAGCGGCGGCGGCGGCGGTGGCAGCGGCGACGACGACAATAATTAATAAACAAAAAATAAATATTAAAAAAAAAAAAAAAAAAAAAAAAATATATTAAAAAAAAAAAAATATTAATAAAACAAAAAAAAATAGTTTATTAGCGGCGGTGGCGGCGGCGGCGGTGGCAGCGGCTGCGGCGGCGGCGGCGGCGGAGGCAGTAGCAGTGGCGGCGGCGGCGGAGGCGACTACGACGACGACGACGACGATAATAATTAAAACAAAAAAAAAATATATTAAAAAAAAATAATAATAATTATTTAAAAAAATATATATATATATTTATTTAAAAAATATATAATTAATTAGCGGCGGCTGCGGCGGAGGCGACGGCGGTGGCGGCGGTGGCGGCGGCGGCTTTGGGGGTGGCGGCGGCGGGGGTGGCGGCGGCGGGGGTGGCGGCGGCGGCGACGACGATAATAATTAGTAAAAAAAAAAAAAAAAAATAAAAAAAAAAAAAATATTAAAAAAAAAAAAAAAAAAAAATTACTAATTAAAAAATAAAAATAGTTAATTAGCGGCGGCGGCGGCGGGGGCGGGGGGCGGCAGCGGCGACGACGATAATAATTAATAAACAAAACAAAATATACTAAAAAAAAATAAGAAAAATAATTATTAAACTAAAAATAAAAAATACAAATTATTAATAAAAAAAAAAATAGTTAATTAGTGGTGGCGGCGGCGGCGGGGGTGGTGGAGACAGCGGCGGCGGCGGGGGTGGTGGAGACCGCGGTGGCGGCGGCGGGGGCGACGACGATAATAATTAATAAACAACAAAAAAAAAATATAAAAAAAAAATAATAATAATTATTTAAAAAAATAAAAAATAAAAATTATTAATAAAACAAAAAAAATAGTTTATTAGTGGCGGCGGCGGCGGCGGCGATGGCAGGGGTGGCGGCGGCGGGGGCGGCGACGGCGGCGGCGGCGGAGGCGGCAGCGGCGGCGGCGACTACGACGACGGCGATAATAATTAATAAACAAAAAAAAATATTAAAAATAAAACATAAAAATTATTAATAAAAAAAAATAGTTTATTAGCGGCGGCGGCGGCGGCGGCGACAGGGGCGATGGCGGCGGCGATGGCGGGGACGGCGGGGACGACGACGACGATAATAATTAATAGAAAAATATGAATAAAAAAAAATAAAAAAAAATATTATTAAAAAAAAATAAAAAAAATATTAATTAAAAAAAAAAAAAAATACTAATTAAAAAAAAGCGGAGGAGGCGGCGGCGGCGGCGGCGGCGGCGGCGACGGCGGGTGCGGCGGCGGGTGCGGCGGAAGAGGCGGCGGCGGCGGCGGAGTTGGCAGCGGCGACTACGACGACGACAATAATTAATACAAAAAAAAAATATATATATATATATATATATTAATTAATATTTTTTTAGTTAATTAGCGGCGGTGGCGGGGGCGGCGGCAGCGGGGGCGGCGGCGGCGGGGGCGGCAGCGGCGACGACGATAATAATTAATAAACAAAAAATATATATAAAAAAATAATAAGAAAAATAATTATTAAAAAAAATAGAAAATAAAAATTATTAATATTTTTATTTTAGTTAATTAGCGGTAGCGGCAGCAGCGGCGGCGGCGGCGGTGACAGCGGCGGCGGCGGCGGTGGCAGCGGCGACGACGACAATAATTAATAAAAAAAAAAAAAAAAAAAAAAAAAAAAAAAATATATATATATATATTAAAAAAAATAAAAAAATATTAATAAAACAAAAAAAAATAGTTTATTAGCGGTGGCGGCGGCGGCGGCGGTGGCAGCGGCTGCGGCGGCGGCGGCGGCGGAGGCGGTAGCAGTGGCGGCGGCGGCGGAGGCGACTACGACGACGACGACGACGATAATAATTAAAACAAAAAAAAATATATTAAAAAAAAATAATAATAATTATTTAAAAAAATATATATATATATTTATTTAAAAAATATATAATTAATTAGCGGCGGCTGCGGCGGAGGCGGCGGCGGTGGCGGCGGTGGAGGCGGTGGCGGCGGCGGCTTTGGGGGTGGCGGCGGCGGGGGTGGCGGCGGCGGCGACGACGATAATAATTAGTAAAAAAAAAAAAAAAAAATATTAAAAAAAAAAAAAAAAAAAAAATTACTAATTAAAAAATAAAAATAGTTAATTAGCGGCGGCGGCGGCGGGGGCGGGGGCGGCAGTGGCGGGGGCGGCGGCGGTGGGGGCGGCGACGACGATAATAATTAATAAAAAAAAAAAAAAAAAAAAAAAATATTAAAATAAAAAAAAAAAAAAATATTAATAAAACAAAAAAAATAGTTTATTAGTGGTGGCGGCGTGGCGGCGGCGGCGGCGGCGGCGGCGGCGGCGGGGGCGGCGACTACGACGACGATGACAATAATAATTAATACAAAAAAAATATATTAAAAAAAAAAGGAAAAATAATTATTAAAAAAAATAAAAAAAAATAAAAAATATTAATTAAAAAAAAATTAGTTAATTATCGGCGGCGGCGGGGGCGGGGGGCGGCAGCGGCGACGACGATAATAATTAATAAACAAAACAAAATATATTAAAAAAAAAATAAGAAAAATAATTATTAAAATAAAAATAAAAAATACAAATTATTAATAAAAAAAAAATAGTTAATTAGTGGTGGCGGCGGCGGCGGGGGTGGTGGAGACAGCGGCGGCGGCGAGGGTGGCGGAGACCGCGGTGGCGGCGGCGGGGGCGACGACGATAATAATTAATAAACAACAACAAAAAAATATAAAAAAAAAAATAATAATAATTATTTTAAAAAATAAAAAATAAAAATTATTAATAAAACAAAAAAAATAGTTTATTAGTGGCGGCGGCGGCGGCGGCGATGGCAGGGGTGGCGGCGGCGGGGGCGACGACGGCGGCGGCGGCGGAGGCGGCAGCGGCGGCGGCAACTACGACGACGGCGATAATAATTAATAAACAAAAAAAAATATTAAAAATAAAACATAAAAACTATTAATACAAAAAATAGTTTATTAGCGGCGGCGGCGGCGGCGGCGACAGGGGCGATGGCGGGGACGGCGGGGACGACGACGACGATAATAATTAATAGAAAAATATGAATAAAAAAAAAAATAAAAAAAAATATTAAAAAAAAATAAAAAAAATATTAATTAAAAAAAAGCGGAGGAGGCGGCGGCGGCGGCGGTGGGTGCGGCGGCGGGTGCGGCGGCGACGGCGGGTGCGGCGGCGGGTGCGGCGGAAGAGGCGGCGGCGGCGGCGGAGTTGGCAGCGGCGACTACGACGACGACAATAATTAATACAAAAAAAAAATAATAAAAAAAAAAAAAAAAAAAAAAAAATATTAATTAATATTTTTTTAGTTAATTAGCGGCGGCGGCGGGGGCGGCGGCAGCGGGGGCGGCGGCGGCGGGGGCAGCAGCGGCGACGACGATAATAATTAATAAACAAAAAATATATATAAAAAAATAATAAGAAAAATAATTATTAAAAAAAAATAGAAAATAAAAATTATTAATATTTTTTTTTTAGTTAATTAGCGGTAGCGGCAGCAGCGGCGGCGGCGGCGGTGACAGCGGCGGCGGCGGCGGTGGCAGCGGCGACGACGACAATAATTAATAAAAAAAAAAAAAAAAAAAAAAAAAAAAAAAAAAATATATATATATATATTAAAAAATAAAAAAATATTAATAAAACAAAAAAAAATAGTTTATTAGCGGCGGCGGCGGCGGCGGCGGTGGCAGCGGCTGCGGCGGCGGCGGCGGCGGAGGCGGTAGCAGTGGCGGCGGCGGCGGAGGCGACTACGACGACGACGACGACGATAATAATTAAAACAAAAAAATATATATTAAAAAAAAATAATAATAATTATTTAAAAAAATATATATATATATTTATTTAAAAAATATATAATTAATTAGCGGCGGTTGCGGCGGAGGCGGCGGCGGTGGCGGCGGTGGAGGCGGTGGCGGCGGCGGCTTTGGGGGTGGCGGCGGCGGGGGTGGCGGCGGCGGCGACGACGATAATAATTAGTAAAAAAAAAAAAAAAAAAAAAAAAAAAAAAAAAAATATTAAAAAAAAAAAAAAAAAAATACTAATTAAAAAATAAAAATAGTTAATTAGCGGCGGCGGCGGCGGGGGCGGGGGCGGCAGTGGCGGGGGCGGCGGCGGTGGAGGCGGCGACGACGATAATAATTAATAAAAAAAAAAAAAAAAAAAAAAATATTAAAAAAAAAAAAAAAAAAAATATTAATAAAACAAAAAAAATAGTTTATTAGTGGTGGCGGCGTGGCGGCGGCGGCGGCGGCGGCGGGGGCGGCGACTACGACGACGATGACAATAACAATTAATACAAAAAAAATATATAAAAAAAAAAGGAAAAATAATTATTAAAAAAAATAAAAAAATTAAAAATACTAATTAAAAAAAAAAATAGTTAATTATCGGCGGCGGCGGGGGCGGGGGGCGGCAGCGGCGACGACGATAATAATTAATAAACAAAACAAAATATATTAAAAAAAAAATAAGAAAAATAATTATTAAAATAAAAATAAAAAATACAAATTATTAATAAAAAAAAAATAGTTTATTAGCGGCGGCGGCGGCGGCGGCGACAGGGGCGATGGCGGCGGCGATTGCGGGGACGGCGGGGACGACGACGACAATAATAATTAATAGAAAAATATGAATAAAAAAAAAATAAAAAAAAATATTATTAAAAAAAAATAAAAAAAATATTAATTAAAAAAATAAAAAAAATATTAATTAAAAAAAAAGCGGAGGAGGCGGCGGTAGCGGCGGCGGCGGCGGCGGCGGCGGCGGCGACGGCGGGTGCGGCGGCGGGTGCGGCGGAAGAGGCGGCGGCGGCGGCGGAGTTGGCAGCGGCGACTACGACGACGACAATAATTAATACAAAAAAAAATATATATATATATATATTAATTAACATTTTTTTAGTTAATTAGCGGCGGTGGCGGGGGCGGCGGCAGCGGGGGCGGCGGCGGCGGGGGCAGCAGCGGCGACGACGATAATAATTAATAAACAAAAAATATATATAAAAAAATAATAAGAAAAATAATTATTAAAAAAAAATAGAAAATAAAAATTATTAATATTTTTTTTTTAGTTAATTAGCGGTAGCGGCAGCAGCGGCGGCGGCGGCGGTGACAGCGGCGGCGGCGGCGGTGGCAGCGGCGACGACGACAATAATTAATAAAAAAAAAAAAAAATATAAAAAAAAAAAAAAAAAAAATATATATATATTAAAAAATAAAAAAATATTAATAAAACAAAAAAAATAGTTTATTAGCGGCGGCGGCGGCGGCGGCGGTGGCAGCGGCTGCGGCGGCGGCGGCGGCGGAGGCGGTAGCAGTGGCGGCGGCGGCGGAGGCGACTACGACGACGACGACGACGATAATAATTAAAACAAAAAAATATATATTAAAAAAAAATAATAATAATTATTTAAAAAAATATATATATATATTTATTTAAAAAATATATAATTAATTAGCGGCGGTTGCGGCGGAGGCGGCGGCGGTGGCGGCGGTGGAGGCGGTGGCGGCGGCGGCTTTGGGGGTGGCGGCGGCGGGGGTGGCGGCGGCGGCGACGACGATAATAATTAGTAAAAAAAAAAAAAAAAAAATATTAAAAAAAAAAAAAAAAAAAAATTACTAATTAAAAAATAAAAATAGTTAATTAGCGGCGGCGGCGGCGGGGGCGGGGGCGGCAGTGGCGGGGGCGGCGGCGGTGGGGGCGGCGACGACGATAATAATTATTAAAAAAAAAAAAAAAAAAAAAATATTAAAAAAAAAAAAAAAAAAAATATTAATAAAACAAAAAAAATAGTTTATTAGTGGTGGCGGCGTGGCGGCGGCGGCGGCGGCGGCGGGGGCGGCGACTACGACGACGATGACAATAATAATTAATACAAAAAAAATATATTAAAAAAAAAAGGAAAAATAATTATTAAAAAAAAATAAAAAAATAAAAAATATTAATTAAAAAAAAATTAGTTAATTATCGGCGGCGGCGGGGGCGGGGGGCGGCAGCGGCGACGACGATAATAATTAATAAACAAAACAAAATATATTAAAAAAAAAATAAGAACAATAATTATTAAAATAAAAATAAAAAATACAAATTATTAATAAAAAAAAAATAGTTAATTAGTGGTGGCGGCGGCGGCGGGGGTGGTGGAGACAGCGGCGGCGGCGAGGGTGGCGGAGACCGCGGTGGCGGCGGCGGGGGCGACGACGATAATAATTAATAAACAACAACAAAAAAATATAAAAAAAAAATAATAATAATTATTTAAAAAAATAAAAAATAAAAATTATTAATAAAACAAAAAAAATAGTTTATTAGTGGCGGCGGCGGCGGCGGCGGCGGCGATGGCAGGGGTGGCGGCGGCGGGGGCGGCGACGGCGGCGGCGGCGACTACGACGACGGCGATAATAATTAATAAACAAAAAAAAATATTAAAAATAAAACATAAAAATTATTAATAAAAAAAAATAGTTTATTAGCGTCGGCGGCGGCGGCGGCGACAGGGGCGATGGCGGCGGCGATGGCGGGGACGGCGGGGACGACGACGACGACGATAATAATTAATAGAAAAATATGAATAAAAAAAAAATAAAAAAAAATATTATTAAAAATAAATAAAAAAATATTAATTAAAAAAAAAGCGGAGGAGGCGGCGGTAGCGGCGGCGGCGGCGGCGTAGGTAGCGGCGGCGGCGGCGGCGGCGGCGGGTGCGGCGGCGGGTGCGGCGGCGACGGCGGGTGCGGCGGTGGGTGCGGCGGAAGAGGCGGCGGCGGCGGCGGAGTTGGCAGCGGCGACTACGACGACGACAATAATTAATACAAAAAAAAAAAATAATAAAAAAAAAAAAAAAAAAAAAAAATATTAATTAATATTTTTTTAGTTAATTAGCGGCGGCGGCGGGGGCGGCGGCAGCGGGGGCGGCGGCGGCGGGGGCAGCAGCGGCGACGACGATAATAATTAATAAACAAAAAATATATATAAAAAAATAATAAGAAAAATAATTATTAAAAAAAAATAGAAAATAAAAATTATTAATATTTTTTTTTTAGTTAATTAGCGGTAGCGGCAGCAGCGGCGGCGGCGGCGGTGACAGCGGCGGCGGCGGCGGTGGCAGCGGCGACGACGATAATAATTAATAAACAAAAAATAAATATTAAAAAAAAAAAAAAAAAAAAAAAAAAAAATATTAAAAAAAAAAAAAATTATTAATAAAACAAAAAAAAATAGTTTATTAGCGGCGGCGGCGGCGGCGGCGGTAGCAGTGGCGGCGGCGGCGGAGGCGACTACGACGACGACGACGACGATAATAATTAAAACAATAAAAAATATATTAAAAAAAAATAATAATAATTATTTAAAAAAATATATATATATTTATTTAAAAAATATATAATTAATTAGCGGCGGCTGCGGCGGAGGCGGCGGCGGTGGAGGCGGTGGCGGCGGCGGGGGTGGCGGCGGCGGGGGTGGCGGCGGCGGTGACGACGATAATAATTAGTAAAAAAAAAAAAATAAAAAAAAAAAAAAAAAAAAAAAATATTAAAAAAAAAAAAAAAAAAAAAATTACTAATTAAAAAATAAAAATAGTTAATTAGCGGCGGCGGCGGCGGGGGCGGGGGCGGCAGTGGCGGGGGCGGCGGCGGTGGGGGCGGCGACGACGATAATAATTTAAAAAAAAAAAAAAAAAAAAAAAAAAAATATATTAAAAAAAAAAAAAAAAAAAATATTAATAAAACAAAAAAAATAGTTTATTAGTGGCGGCGGCGATGGCGGCGGCGACGACGACGACGATAATAATTAATAAAAAATATATATATTAAAAATGAAAATAAATAAAATAATTATTAAGAAATTAAAAAATAAAAATTATTAATTAAAAAAAATAAGTTATATAGCGGTGGGGGCGGCGGCGGCGGCAGCGGCGGGGTCGGCGGCGGCGGTGGGGGTGGCAGCAGCGGCTGTGTGGTGAGGTATAAGGTGTTAGGTGGTTTGGTGTATGGATGGTTGGCTGTGTGTGTGTGTGTGTGTGGTGAGGATAAGGTTGGACAAGAGGATAACTAACTTCCTGTCCGTTTATTACTCTAATAAATAAGGCAAGTCTCACCTGTAAAGCAGTTCTCTGGTACAAGGTTTCTCTTCACTACTACAGTACTACAGCCTGTGTCACGTAACACACACACACACACACACACACACACAGTTCCTTGTCAGCCATACCACTACTACAGTACTACAGACTGTGTGTGTGTGTCACGTAAACAGCCCTGACTGATAGTGGTTCACCAGCTGACAAGGTACAAGGAGTGTTGGAGAGTAACTGAACACATGCAGTTCCGTCAAGTGAATTCTACAAACCATTAGAAGACTCACATTTTCGAACTGAGTTCAGTTGCTCTCCAACACTCCTTGGACCCTGCCTGGTGAAGCACTATCAGCCATGGCTGTACATAAACTCCTTGGACCCTTCATGGTGAAGCACTATCAGCCATCAGATGGAGAAATTACCCATGGTTTGTGAAAAATCTTCCAACATTTAATAAGATCAGCTCTCAAGAGTCTGCCCTGTACAGAGTACACTGGTTCAGAGCCTTGAGGTGATTGGTATATGATAGGTCTGCTAGGCCGTCGATGTGTTTAGTTCAACGACGCTGTACTGACTCCAACAACCGCAGGTCACCCAAGTACCCAGTGTTCCAGAATGTTGATCTAAACTCCAATATAGATCTTATATGTGACTTAAAGATAGTTACCATAAAGTCACTGGAGCGACAAAGAGTAGATCTGAGTAGATTATTACCTAATCCTGCAGCTTTGTTAACTGTTGTTCTTATATGAGCATGAAACTTTAGGGTATTGTCAACCAGGATTCCCAGGTCTCTATAGTTTAAATCAGGTACTACAGCTGGTGTAGTAGTCCCACTACAACTTGTTCTAACAGCAATTGGAGTGACAGTGCTGTTGGGAGAGGAGTCTCGCATTGCACTAGTGACTAGAGGACTGTGAGAGTGTGTTTGAGGGAAGCGGATGGGGACGGCTGGCCATTCTTTGATAATTTGTCTTGTGATTGGTGCAGCCAGCACCTCCAATAAGCGTGTCCCTCTTGTGAAGTCCTTGTTACATTAATTACAGTTTAAAAAAGGCGAATTCACTCCCGCCATGGCTATGCTCTCAGTTTGTTTACGTATGTAGCTGTTGAAGAGCCCGAAGAGCTTGGCGGGGAGGGGGGGGGGGGGGATGATGGATCAATAAGGGACACTCTTACTGGAGGTGACCAATCACAAGACAAATTATCAAAGAATGGCCAGCTGTCCCCATCCGCTTCCGTGTTTGAGCCAGAAGTAATTTGAGTTTTATTAGACCAGTGGTTCCCAACCGGGGGGAAATTTGGATGTTTCAGGGGGGAAATTCTAGTCTGGAATTAAAATTCTGGAAATTATCAGTAGTTATGTAACGCCCGGGAGATGGTATAGTTAACCTTGGAGATATTTTTTTTCCCACGCTCAAATGAAGCGGTTACTGATTCGTGATTAAAGATATAATTTGCTCTTGTATTGCTCATATGTAGTTTACAGTGGAATTTTTCACCTAATTTGGTTGGGGACATTCTTGGCTTCATTATAGGGTAGAGCTCTTAATTGTAGTTAAACCACGGGCTGGGATCAAATCGTCAATAATTAGGTTGGCAACACTGGTACATGAAGGGGGAAATCTGGATGGTTGAATTAGGTGCATGGGGAAATTACAGAAAAAAGGTTGTGAACCACTGTATTAGACCATAAAGGAGTAGTACCGTTGAAAAAGCTGCCACCATCAACACACAACAACAACTCGTTCAAATCAAAATAAAAGAAAGAAAGACGTGAAGATGAAGCTGCAGAGAGGAATGTTGTTGATGAAAAGAGTTTATTGAAGATTATTATTAATATACTATTTTGTCCAGTGATGACAGATGACAGGTGTGTATGTAGGTGAATATTGACAGGTGTGTGTGTGTGTACTGTGTAGGTAGATATTGACATTGTGTGTGTGTGTAGGTAGATATTGACGTGTGTAAGTAGATATTGACGTTTGTGTGTAGGTAGGGTATTTTTACAGTAAACCTGGGTTCAGTAAAACGTATATATTAGTATGTTTTACCACTAATTAGGACCATTCTAAGACTATTTTCTTCAATGGTGTTTCTCTCGGAAATGCCCCGTTTTCGAGATATGCCCAGTTTTCATACCCCATACAAACTTGGGGGAGAGCCTGGGAATCCGGGGTTTTGGGTGGGAGAAAACACGCTGTACACTATGGCGTTGCCTTTATAATACACTTCTTAACTTTGTTCCTCTTAGAAATGACTCGTTTTCATACCCCATACAAACTTGGGGGAGAGCCTGGGAATACGGGGTTTTGGGTGGGGGAAAACACTATCTATCAATGTTGCAAATGTTGTAATATTCACGCCACTTGTGGCTGTATTGGCTATATTTTGTTTTGGGAATACTGTGTTTGAGCATCCTGTATCCATCTACGTTCCTGGATATTTACCCGGTAACTTCTTCTATTTGTTATAACGGTTTTATGCCCAGGTTAGGCCCAGTAGTTAGCCCAGCTTAGGTCCCGGTAGTCTGTCGTGGTCTAGGTTAGGTTAGGTTAGGTCAGGTTAGGTAATACTAATTCCCAAAATAACCATTTGATTTGAATATCTAGCCCAACCCAAGCCAACACGTGTTGTAACGCTGCTGTTTGGGCTATAATTGTATCGGTCTCGAAAACTTTGTTATTTCGCTTTTATTTCCGGTTTCAAGTGTTTACTTAATTAAGACAATTACATATTATAAAGGCAACGCCATAGTGTACAGCGTGTTATCTCCCACCCAAAACCCCGGATTCCCAGGCTCTCCCCTAAGTTTGTATGGGGTATGAAAACTGGGCATATCTCGAAAATGGGGCATTTCCGAGAGAAACGCCATTGAAGAAAATGGTCTTAGAATGGTCCTAATTAGAGGTAAAACATACTAATATATACGTTTTACTGAACCCAGGTTTACTGTAAATTTACCGTAGGTAGATATTGATGTGTGTGTGTGTGTGTAAGTTAGGTGAATATTGATGTGTGTGTGTGTATGTAAATATTGACATGTGTGTATGTGTGTAGGTAGATATTGACGTGTGTATGTAGGTGAATATTGACGTGTGTGTGTGTGTGTGTGTCCAGACACCGTGGTGAAAAGACGTGTCCACTCCAGCTCCGTGACAATGGCTAAGGTGTCTGAGACAAAGACGATACCCCGAAACCAACTCGAGAACTTAAGGAAGAGTGAACTGGTTGATATGATCATAACAATGAGAGATGATGAAGGCACTGCAAACATAACCAAGAAACTGAGTGAGGTGATGGAAGAACTAGACAATATAAAGAAGCTCGTGGTGTCGCCTACAAGTGTCATCAACAAGAAGATGGACGCCTTGGAAGCCAAAATGGATAAACAAGCTGACGTCATCTACAAGCAGCAGCTATATCTTGAAGCTTTGGACCGAAAGGAGAGAAGGGCAAATATTGTCATCCTAGGGGTACCTGACGAGCAGGAATCCCTTAGTGGAGCAGTCGACGACGAAGGCAAGTTAAACAAGATATGGGAAAAGCTTGGTGTAATCCACATTGTTGGGACCCACCGCAGGCTAGGAGGTGCGGAGCAGGACGGTATGAATCGCCGATGCCGCCCTATCCTGTTGACGCTCAGGGATGAATCGCAGAGGCAACACATCCTTGAGCGAGCTAAGAATTTGAAGACAGCTGCTGAAGATTTTAGGAAAATATATGTAAAGAAAAATATTCATCCAGCAGTGAGGAAGGAGTGGAAGAGGTTGCATGACGCTGAGAGGACGGAGAAGGAACGAGCAGGGAACGCGGGCTGTGTCATCTATTTCAACACCAGGGAAAGAAAACTGTATCGAGACACCGTCGTAATTGACAGTTGGAACCTACAGGCGTTTTGACAACCTTGTAATGTAAGTGACCTGAAAATTATATCATGGAACATTAATGGAGTATGCACAAAGTTGGAAAAAGAATGTGTCAGAGTGTTGTTGAGTCAATATGATATTATATGTCTTAATGAAGTTAAAACAGGATTAACAGTGGAATTTCCAGGGTATGTAACATATCGCAGTGCTATAGATGGGTCGGCAGAAAGAGGTGGTACAGTGGTGTGTGTGAGGAACAGTCTAGTGAACCGGGTTCATTCTGTTGATGTGAGTAGTGGTGACCAAGTGTGGCTTAAATTTAAGAATCTACAAGGTGTATTAATGGGATTCTGTTATATTCCACCGTGTGACTCCCCTTATTATTCACATGCATCCTTTGCTGCAATCCAAGAGAAATTATTATCCTGTAATATGACTAACAGTTGTATGATAATGGGAGATATGAATTGTAGGTTTGGAAGTCTGGTGAAAGAATTTCCCGCCCGTATTAGATCCGCACAAATGTTCAAATCAGTTTCTACTCCTGATTTGTCATATCCTATTTTGCATGATGATGATAAAACTGCTAATAACAATGCTGAAGTGTTATTTAATGTTTGTATTGATAATACGTTAGCAGTTATCAATAATCTTATGACCCATGATAAACATTTTAAAGGTAATAAGACTTACAAGAAGAGAGACACTTGGATATCGGAGCTTGACACTTGTGTTGCCTCCATTGACTTGTTAAAGCATGTAACTGATTTCGGTGTTCTGCAGCGGAATGACCTTCCCTCTGACCATGCCCCAATTTTTGTGACTTTTTCAAGTATTGGCATTAATTTAGATGATATTTTGATGAGGGCAGAGTGACTGGGAGATCATTCGGTGCTTCACGGCCCCCTGAGTAAGCCTAAGCTCAGTAAGAAGCCTGTAAAATAGGGTAACATTGTTAAGACTATTTTTGAAGATAACCTACATCAATGTATTTTGCCTGTTAATAATGATGTGAATGTGATGGCTGATGGTGTGACAGAAGCTTTGTATGAATGTGTGAGGAAAAGTGAGGACCGTGTGAATGATAACTTTTGCAGTGATAGAAATTTGGGTAGATGGGAAAGACTACTACAGGATGGAGATGACTCGAGAGTTTGGAGAGCGATTGACTGGAAGGGAAATGTAAATACGATAAGTGGTGATGCCGAATCGGGGAACCGACCCAGTGATGACGAGTTCAAAACTCATTTTGAGGCAATACTTAACCCGATACAGGCTACCACCGATTACTCTATTATTGACACTAATGTATCCATTCCCATTCTTGATGATCCAATTACTCCCCAGGAAGTGGAACATCAAATCAGGAAAATGAAGCCCGACAAGGCGTGTCTAACTCCAGGCGTCTTCTCTATGCTCCCTGCACACTGGATCCTGAACCTGGTCTCTCTGTTTAATAATGTATTTTTCTCTGGTCAGTATCCTTCGTCGTGGACAAGGGCAAAGTTTTTTACAATTTTTAAGAAAGGTGACAGACGTAACCCAAGTAATTATCGTGGCATTAGTGTGACCAACTCAATAACGAAACTATATGACATGGTTTTGTGTGAGTGACTTTACCACTGGTTCACACCATACAGGGAACAGGCTGGTGCACAGAGACGGAGAGGATGTATGGAGCATATTGTAACCTTAAGACTCCTTACAGATATAGCACCAAGGAAGAAAATTAAACTATTTGTAACCTTTATTGATTTTTCCAAGGCCTAAGACCTTGTTCCTCGTCAAAAAATGTTTGAAGTATTAAAGCAGGCAGGGTGTGGCAAGGTAATGTTGGCAACACTGACAGCAATGTACAGCATCACAGAAAGTATCATGGGCTCTGTAGTGGTCACAGCTACTCAAGGTGTAAGGCAGGGACTATCAACTTCATGTTTCTTGTTTATAATTTTTGTTAATGAATTGATAAAAACAATTAAAAATGCATGTCAACCTGAACCCTTTTTACAATGGCTACACATTCTAATGTTAATGGACCACACTGTTTTATTGTCATCGACTCGGACTGGTATTTTGAATAAACTGGATGTATTAAGAACATTTTGTCAAGAGTATGGTATGAAAGTGAATGTAGGAAAGACTAAATTTTATGTTATAAATGGTGAAGCAGGTGACAGGGAACCGCTGTGTGTAGGTGACCTTGTGGTGGAGTATTGTGACAATTATGTTTATCTAGGTTCACCCTTTACATATGATGGCTCGGTTTCGTCAGCAGTGAAAGAGGATGCCAAGACAAAGATCTGCCAAGTTTTGAAATTTGTTTCGTTTATTGGGAAAAATAATAATATCCCTTTGATCGTTAAACGTAGAGTGTTTGACGCAGCCCTAACATCGTCACTTTTATATGGCTGTGAATCCTGGTTCGGTACTGACACGAAACCAGTTATCAAACTGTACCACTGGGCTATGAAAGTGTTGTTAGGTGTGAGGAAGAATACCACCAATCTTGTATGCTATGCTGAACTTGGATACCCAATCTTGTCAGACCTCTTACAATACAAACAGCACAAATTTGTTCACAAGTTATGGCAAGAAAGGTCTGGCATGAATGATGATCCCTTTACTCTCGTTGTTACTATTATACATACAATGAACACACCTGTCGCCAAGATTGTAAAACGATACACCCAGGATGAAGTCTCGGACATGTCATTATTGATAAGGAGTGTACATAGGGCTATTTTGTCATCAGATACATCTAGATGTAATGTATATAAGGCTATTAATCCGACCATGAACGTACATGATTTATATAGAGTGAGACACACAGTTAATGATATACAGAGAATCTCGTTCACGAGGTTCAGAGTTTCAGGACATTCACTGGCTATCGAGACGGGACGGTGGAATAGACGGGGCCGGGGCCGCCTTCCTGTCGAGGAACGTTTGTGTGTGTGTGGCTCAGTTCAGACAGAGAAACATGTCGTGGAAAACTGTCCTGTAACTAGACACTTACGAGATGATTATATATTTAACACTTTGGATGATTTGTTTTGTAAATTTAGTAATGATGTTGTTTGCAAGATTGTTCATGATATATTGAGGTCGTATGCTTAGTTGTATAATTGTTAGTTTGTTTCGGAGTATTATTTACCATTGTGGACTACAAATAGCTGATTATGTGTAGTTGGTGATATAATAGTATTATATTTTGTAATTTCAACTTGTAAAAATTTGTATTTTGTTTGTGGTCAATGAACTATCTATCTATCTATCTATCTAGGTGAATATTGACATGTGTGTATGTGTGTAGGTAGATATTAACGTGTGTGTGTATGTAGGTGAATATTGACATGTGTGTATGTGTGTAGGTAGATATTAACGTGTGTGTGTGTGTGTGTATGTAGGTGAATATTGACATGTGTGTATGTGTGTAGGTAGATATTAACGTGTGTGTGTGTGTGTGTATGTAGGTGAATATTGACATGTGTATGTGTGTAGGTGTCAGAGATATAGATAGTACTATAGTCTATCCCATCCTAGGTTGCAATTGGAGCCTAGGTGTATTTTTAATGCTGGTCTCTGATTGGTCAATATCTCCAGCAGGCAACCTCCGTTCACGCTTATCTTTCCCAAACCAAAACATTGCATTTCTCCGAGGTACATTTTTTTTGTTTTTTCGTGGTGCCTCATTTATTTCACTTAATATCTACTTGGTACTTTGGTAACCTAACAGAATAATGATAGAAGATTACTTTTATCCTGAAAAAAATATCCATATCATTAAAAAATATACGATTAAATATGAGTTGAAGTGAAACAAGTAGCTAAAAATGTTTATACTACTTTTTTTGGTATTTTTACAGTAAACCTGGGTTCAGTAAAATGTATATATTAGTATGTTTTACCACTAATTAGGACCATTCTAACACTATTTTCTTCAATGGTGTTTCTCTCGGAAATGCCCCGTTTTTGAGATATGCCCAGTTTTCATACCCCATACAAACTTTGGGGAGAGCCTGGGAATCCGGGATTTTGAGTGGGAGAAAACATGCTGTACACTATGGCGTTGCCTTTATAATACACTTATTAACTTTGTTCCTCTTAGAAATGACTCGTTTTCATACCCCATACAAACTTGGGGGAGAGCCTGGGAATACGGGGTTTTGGGTGGGGGAAAACACTATCTATCAGTGTTGCAAATGTTGTAATATTCACGCCACTTGTGGCTGTATTGGCTATATTTTGTTTTGGGAATACTGTGTTTGAGCATCCTGTATCCATCTACGTTCCTGGATATTTACCCGGTAACTTCTTCTATTTGTTATAACGGTTTTATGCCCAGGTTAGGCCCAGTAGTTAGCCCAGCTTAGGTCCCGGTAGTCTGTCGTGGTCTAGGTTAGGTTAGGTTAGGTTAGGTTAGGTTAGGTCAGGTTAGGTAATACTAATTCCCAAAATAACCATTTGATTTGAATATCTAGCCCAACCCAAGCCAACACATGTTGTAACGCTGCTGTTTGGGCTATAATTGTATCGGTCTCGAAAACTTTGTTATTTCGCTTTTATTTCCGGTTTCAAGTGTTTACTTAATTAAGACAATTACATATTATAAAGGCAACGCCATAATGTACAGCGTGTTTTCTCCCACCCAAAACCCCGGATTCCCAGGCTCTCCCCCAAGTTTGTATGGGGTATGAAAACTGGGCATATCTCGAAAACGGGGCATTTCCGAGAGAAACACCATTGAAGAAAATAGTCTTAGAATGGTCCTAATTAGTGGTAAAACATACTAATATATACGTTTTACTGAACCCAGGTTTACTGTAAATTTACCGTAGGTAGATATTGATGTGTGTGTGTGTGTGTAAGTTAGGTGAATATTGATGTGTGTGTGTGTAGGTAAATATTGACATGTGTGTATGTGTGTAGGTAGATATTGACGTGTGTATGTAGGTGAATATTGACGTGTGTGTGTGTGTGTGTCCAGACACCGTGGTGAAAAGACGTGTCCACTCCAGCTCCGTGACAATGGCTAAGGTGTCTGAGACAAAGACGATACCCCGAAACCAACTCGAGAACTTAAGGAAGAGTGAACTGGTTGATATGATCATAACAATGAGAGATGATGAAGGCACTGCAAACATAACCAAGAAACTGAGTGAGGTGATGGAAGAACTAGACAATATAAAGAAGCTCGTGGTGTCGCCTACAAGTGTCATCAACAAGAAGATGGACGCCTTGGAAGCCAAAATGGATAAACAAGCTGACGTCATCTACAAGCAGCAGCTATATCTTGAAGCTTTGGACCGAAAGGAGAGAAGGGCAAATATTGTCATCCTAGGGGTACCTGACGAGCAGGAATCCCTTAGTGGAGCAGTCGACGACGAAGGCAAGTTAAACAAGATATGGGAAAAGCTTGGTGTAATCCACATTGTTGGGACCCACCGCAGGCTAGGAGGTGCGGCGCAGGACGGTATGAATCGCCGATGCCGCCCTATCCTGTTGACGCTCAGGGATGAATCGCAGAGGCAACACATCCTTGAGCGAGCTAAGAATTTGAAGACAGCTGCTGAAGATTTTAGGAAAATATATGTAAAGAAAGATATTCATCCAGCAGTGAGGAAGGAGTGGAAGAGGTTGCATGACGCTGAGAGGACGGAGAAGGAACGAGCAGGGAACGCGGGCTGTGTCATCTATTTCAACACCAGGGAAAGAAAACTGTATCGAGACGGCGTCGTAATTGACAGTTGGAACCTACAGGCGTTTTGACAACCTTGTAATGTAAGTGACCTGAAAATTATATCATGGAACATTAATGGAGTATGCACAAAGTTGGAAAAAGAATGTGTCAGAGTGTTGTTGAGTCAATATGATATTATATGTCTTAATGAAGTTAAAACAGGATTAACAGTGGAATTTCCAGGGTATGTAACATATCGCAGTGCTATAGATGGGTCGGCAGAAAGAGGTGGTACAGTGGTGTGTGTGAGGAACAGTCTAGTGAACCGGGTTCATTCTGTTGATGTGAGTAGTGGTGACCAAGTGTGGCTTAAATTTAAGAATCTACAAGGTGTATTAATGGGATTCTGTTATATTCCACCGTGTGACTCCCCTTATTATTCACATGCATCCTTTGCTGCAATCCAAGAGAAATTATTATCCTGTAATATGACTAACGGTTGTATGATAATGGGAGATATGAATTGTAGGTTTGGAAGTCTGGTGAAAGAATTTCCCGCCCGTATTAGATCCGCACAAATGTTCAAATCAGTTTCTACTCCTGATTTGTCATATCCTATTTTGCATGATGATGATAAAACTGCTAATAACAATGCTGAAGTGTTATTTAATGTTTGTATTGATAATACGTTAGCAGTTATCAATAATCTTATGACCCATGATAAACATTTTAAAGGTAATAAGACTTACAAGAAGAGAGACACTTGGATATCGGAGCTTGACACTTGTGTTGCCTCCATTGACTTGTTAAAGCATGTAACTGATTTTGGTGTTCTGCAGCGGAATGACCTTCCCTCTGACCATGCCCCAATTTTTGTGACTTTTTCAAGTATTGGCATTAATTTAGATGATATTTTGATGAGGGCAGAGTGACTGGGAGATCATTCGGTGCTTCACGGCCCCCTGAGTAAGCCTAAGCTCAGTAAGAAGCCTGTAAAATAGGGTAACATTGTTAAGACTATTTTTGAAGATAACCAACATCAATGTATTTTGCCTGTTAATAATGATGTGAATGTGATGGCTGATGGTGTGACAGAAGCTTTGTATGAATGTGTGAGGAAAAGTGAGGACCGTGTGAATGATAACTTTTGCAGTGATAGAAATTTGGGTACCTAGATGGGAAAGACTACTACAGGATGGAGATGACTCGAGAGTTTGGAGAGCGATTGACTGGAAGGGAAATGTAAATACGATAAGTGGTGATGCCGAATCGGGGAACCGACCCAGTGATGACGAGTTCAAAACTCATTTTGAGGCAATACTTAACCCGATACAGGCTACCACCGATTACTCTATTATTGACACTAATGTATCCATTCCCATTCTTGATGATCCAATTACTCCCCAGGAAGTGGAACATCAAATCAGGAAAATGAAGCCCAACAAGGCGTGTCTAACTCCAGGCGTCTTCTCTATGCTCCCTGCGCACTGGATCCTGAACCTGGTCTCTCTGTTTAATAATGTATTTTTCTCTGGTCAGTATCCTTCGTCGTGGACAAGGGCAAAGTTTTTTACAATTTTTAAGAAAGGTGACAGACGTAACCCAAGTAATTATCGTGGCATTAGTGTGACCAACTCAATAACGAAACTATATGACATGGTTTTGTGTGAGCGACTTTACCACTGGTTGACACCATACAGGGAACAGGCTGGTGCACAGAGATGGAGAGGATGTATGGCGCATATTGTAACCTTAAGACTCCTTACAGATATAGCACCAAGAAAGAAAATTAAACTATTTGTAACCTTTATTGATTTTTCCAAGGCCTAAGACCTTGTTCCTCGTCAAAAAATGTTTGAAGTATTAAAGAAGGCAGGGTGTGGCAAGGTAATGTTGGCAGCACTGACAGCAATGTACAGCATCACAGAAAGTATCATGGGCTCTGTAGTGGTCACAGCTACTCAAGGTGTAAGGCAGGGACTATCAACTTCATGTTTCTTGTTTATAATTTTTGTTAATGAATTGATAAAAACAATTAAAAATGCATGTCAACCTGAACCCTTTTTACAATGGCTACACATACTAATGTTAATGGACGACACTATTTTATTGTCATCGACTCGGACTGGTATTTTAAATAAACTGGATGTATTAAGAACATTTTGTCAAGAGTATGGTATGAAAGTGAATGTAGGAAAGACTAAATTTTATGTTATAAATGGTGAAGCAGGTGACAGGGAACCGCTGTGTGTAGGTGACCTTGTGGTGGAGTATTGTGACAATTATGTTTATCTAGGTTCACCCTTTACATATGATGGCTCGGTTTCGTCAGCAGTGAAAGAGCATGCCAAGACAAAGATCTGCCAAGTTTTGAAATTTGTTTCGTTTATAGGGAAAAATAATAATATCCCTTTGATCGTTAAACGTAGAGTGTTTGACGCAGCCCTAACATCGTCACTTTTATATGGCTGTGAATCCTGGTTCGGTGCTGACACGAAACCAGTTATCAAACTGTACCACTGGGCTATGAAAGTGTTGTTAGGTGTGAGGAAGAATACCACCAATCTTGTATGCTAGGCTCAACTTGGATACCCAATCTTGTCAGACCTCTTACAATACAAACAGCACAAATTTGTTCACAAGTTATGGCAAGAAAGGTCTGGCATGAATGATGATCCCTTTACTCTCGTTGTTACTATTATACATACAATGAACACACCTGTCGCCAAGATTGTAAAACGATACACCCAGGATGAAGTCTCGGACATGTCATTATTGATAAGGAGTGTACATAGGGCTATTTTGTCATCAGATACATCTAGATGTAATGTATATAAGGCTATTAATCCGACCATGAACGTACATGATTTATATAGAGTGAGACACACAGTTAATGATATACAGAGAATCTCGTTGACGAGGTTCAGAGTTTCAGGACATTCACTGGCTATCGAGACGGGACGGTGGAATAGACGGGGGAGGGGCCGCTTTCCTGTCGAGGAACGTTTGTGTGTGTGTGGCTCAGTTCAGACAGAGAAACATGTCGTGGAAAACTGTCCTGTAACTAGACACTTACGAGATGATTATATATTTAACACTTTGGATGATTTGTTTTGTAAATTTAGTAATGATGTTTGCAAGATTGTTCATGATATATTGAGGTCGTATGCTTAGTTGTATAATTGTTAGTTTGTTTCGGAGTATTATTTACCATTGTGGACTACAAATAGCTGATTATGTGTAGTTGGTGATATAATAGTATTATATTTTGTAATTTCAACTTGTAAAAATTTGTATTTTGTTTGTGGTCAATGAACTATCTATCTATCTATCTATCTAGGTGAATATTGACATGTGTGTATGTGTGTAGGTAGATATTAACGTGTGTGTGTGTGTGTATGTAGGTGAATATTGACGTGTGTGTGTGTATGTAGGTGAATATTGACATGTGTGTATGTATGTAGGTAGATATTAACGTGTGTGTGTGTGTGTATGTAGGTGAATATTGACATGTGTATGTGTGTAGGTGTCAGAGATATAGATAATACTATAGTCTATCCCATCCTAGGTTGCAATTGGAGCCTAGGTGTATATTTAATGCTGGTCTCTGATTGGTCAATATCTCCAGCAGGCAACCTCCGTTCACGCTTATCTTTCCCAAACCAAAACATTGCATTTCTCCGAGGTACATTTTTTTTTCTTTTCTTGGTGCCTCACTTATTTCACTTAATATTTACTCGACACTTTGGTAACCTGACAGAATAATGATAGAGGATTACTTTTATCCTGAAAAAAATATCCATATCATTAAAAAATATACGATTAAATATGAGTTGAAGTGAAACAAGTAGCTAAAAATGTTTATACAACTTTTTTTATATGCCGATATTTATTTATAAATATTACGCTACCATGATTAAAAATAGGTGGATGATATAGATAAAATCCTCCTGTATTGTCATGGTGGTATAAAATTGTAGATAAGACAGAAATTATTGCTGGAAACCTAATTTTAATTTAATTGACTGCCACTCCTTGGTAGACCTTTAACCTTTAACCGTTAAGTATCTCACCTGGTTTACTCACCTGGTAGGGCCGCCAATCAGTAGCTCATGACACACCACGGATCAAGCAGCCCAGATTACAAAAATGACACGCCAGTCAGATAAAACAAAAGAGCTGATGTTCATAGTAATTTAACTTCACTACTCTGTGAGGTATCTTTTTTCATTTTTCTTTATTATAAACCTTTTCACTGTTGTCACAGGTCCAACACCAACCAGAACACAGCCCTGAGGGATAAATTTGTGTCTGTTGTTGGACCGGTGTTTGCTGGTGGTGATGAAGGGAACATACTCACTCTACTCACCTCACTCACTGGCCAATGTTTGTCACCATGATGAAGGACTACCTACTGGTAACACCAACAGATGTTGACAATAATGAGACTAATGCAACAACAAATAAAGCCACAGCTCAGTCACTCATGTTCAAATTAATAGTGATTCATGCTAATCTAGATGCAATAGGAAGTGAATAATAGTGTAATATGGAATCTACAACCACATTTTGTTCTTAAGAATATCAAGTGTACAGTACTGTACTCTAATCTCTTGTTTATTAGTTTGACAGTGCATATAAGCCTTAGTTGTACCAGAAGATGGAAAACAGTGTATTGTATAATGCCTGCTTCAAAGTATATAAATATTGCAGTTTTGTTCAGAGGAAATGGGATCTTGCTGCATCCAAATTAAAATTTATGCAATATATAATTGATTTAAAGTTTTGTATAAAGATTCATGGCTGCAGTAGATTATGAAACACTTATTATAATGTACAATATAAAGATATGTATATACAGTATATAAGTATAATAATTGTCCTAGTTTTGATTTACAATTGTGTATGAACAGAGTTTACCTGTTGGCTGCTGGCTGAACTCATCACAGTTAATGGATCCAAGATGGTATATGAAGCCAATATCAACTTACAGGTCACCATCATGAGACTCTTGGCCACACCAAGTCATCACCTCTTTGTCAATCTCAGGAGAGATTATGTCACTATAGGATTAGGTAAGTGTCCACAAAGTATCAAAGTACATTAACCTTGTCACTTGAGTGATTTTTAATGTACTGAAACCTTTAAGAATTGATATATTTGGTAATTCCAAAGATTTTTTTTTTTTGGTGGGGGAAGCACAGTCAATGTCCAAAGGATTTGATATGCATGAAAGTATTAATTTAAACTTTTCAGAGGGTATAGAAGTCCTGTTTGGTAAACCAGGTGTATCATGCCAGTGTTTCTCATCTGTGATTGATAAGGAAAGTGCCCATCCCAGACCAAGAATCATTGAGTTTACTGACAACCCACAACACTCACCAACATTATCATGGTAAAGTTTATGTCACCACTTTGTACTGTAAGCAATACAATATATTTAACTATAGTATTATAAATTTTCCATATCCAAAACTTGGGCACAGTTTGTGGGAATATTCACTGCAAGGTATAGAAAAAACAATAAAGGAAAACTCGTTTTTCCTACTAATCCAGGTGATAGGTGACTTGAAGGATGACCTGTTTGACTTGAGAGTCCTTGATGACAAGATGTGGCTGTTGTCCATCTCCTGTCTGGAAGCAGGAGATGATGTACTTAAAGCTGCTTCTTTGTCTGTAATATCTTGTCTCATGGATGCATGTGGACTCCCAGTGTCTGTAGAGGTAAGGTTGTGTATATTTTAATTCTTAGAGTAGTGTATGGTTGGTTACTTATCACTTATAGTAACAAGGGTTATAGTTATAAGGTTTTGATGGACCATTTGTAATAAAGACTAAGGTCTCTCTGATATTTATGAAGCTGTGGTTCCATGGCACCAAGCTGACTAAAGGTTTATCATTTTTCAGAGAGTTGACTACCTCATTCAGTGTGTGGCAGCAGTTGTGTTGCTTGTATTGCAGACGACTGATCCCCACAACACCGGGGCAGACTGTGATGGAGGACATGGGACTAATGGAATAGATAGTGACAGAGATAAAGTTAGTGATGGTGCAGGATCATCAAGCCAGAATACCAGAGCAGACAGAAAAAAAGAAGAGGGTGATGGGAGTGTAACTGCATTAAACCCCCTTGAAGTGAACTTGTGTAGTGTTTTGTCTGGTGTTCACCAATACCTTCCCCAACTGTCACAGTGTATCAGAGAGGATCTTTTGGCTATGCTCACCAAGGCTCTCACTCCACCCAGTCAGCTGGAGAAGATACCTGCTAATGTTATCACTAAAATAGTGAATAATAAGTTTTATAGGATGGTAAGAAACTATAGAGTAAAAAAGGCATGAGGCCATAATACTGTATTCCAGTAAAATATAGAAACATTACTTTCTACAGCTTCTTTTATCTCTCTTACTGTTTCTATGTATTATCTACAACAGTAGTCTGTACTTTCATATATTTGCAGAGGTCATGGTAATTTTCCACATATTAGTCTGGGTGGGTTGTGGTGTTCTCACCAAGTTAGAGGTAATTGTTGCATCTTCAACTGTCACATAGCAGGAATCTATCACATCATAGTTGATGGAATTGATAGCCTCCAATATATTCATGAACATGACATACTTACCATTTGTTTACAGTCAAACTACATGTGTTTCAGATGTGTTAAGGAAACCAGTTCTGGGGGGGGATACTCAAAACCACTTAAGGCACCATAAGCCCTAAGGTACCTTAGCTTAAGGCGGCCTCTGACCCAGCAGCCAAAATGTCCCATACTCAAAACATGGGTGCCGCCATATTGATTTGAGTTACGGTGCCTTAAGTTAAGCGCCTGTAGGGGGTGCCTTAACGCTGGCCCACCCGGAAATAGGGCGAAAATTATCGTTTACACAACCCTACCTATCTGTGGGAGCCGAAATGCAGCGTTACCAATGTGAGGAAATTTAGTCTGCTATGAGGAAATATACTCTACGTGAGGTAGAAATGCAGACTGAATACTGCTATGATGTTGAAATATATCCACAGAGGATGACAAAGGGCAAAATATGAAGGTATAAGTAAATTACAAATTTAAAACAGTTTGCTACAACAATAAAGTGTGTAAAGAAATTACCCTTTCCTTTATGTATCTCATAAGTACATGATAGTACTGTCTGAATAATTTGATATAAATTTTATATATTTTGTTTGTATGATTTTTATCATTAATCAAATATATAACGATATACTTGGTGAGTAGTGTGAAATTCCATATTGTCTATATGTCCATATAATATATTATGCAATACATGTTCCATAGATGATGAAAGCGTGTAAATATTAGAAGCTTGTACATTAGAAGCTTATGTTGTGATGTGGTACAGTGGCAGCTTGCGATGTATTATTTGTTTACCTTCAGCTGATGCACAAAGTCGTATGTGATTGGCTAATTATTCCTAAGAGGTGCTTCTGTCCGTTTCTCTCATTGGCTGAGCTGAAGTCCCGTGACACAGGTGGCAAAGGCACCTTAGTGGGACTAACGACAAACGTTCCTCACTACGGCGCCATAGTAAAGTTTTGAGTATGGGACACAACGCCACAAGCTGAGGCGCCACAGGCGCGCGTAACTTAAAGTACCTTAGAGCTGTAAGACGCCGTAGCTTAAGGCGAGCTTTGAGTATCCGGGCCCTGCAGTGTTTTTCACTGCTACATGACTCTCTTGCCTCCACCCCACACAACACTCCATACTTCACAAGTTTGTCAAACACAACCTATTGACACCTCAGGTAAGATGACATTGTACAACTATATAATTATACAGGGTGTCCGGAATTTTTTGCCCGAAAATTTGGCAAATGCCTGCTTTATTAATTCTGAAAAGAAAATACTCTATTGATGTGATCTTGTTTTTCTTTAGTTTAGCGGTATTTAAGACATTTAATTAAGGGGAGGTGGGAGTAGGGGACAGGCTTGAGGGGGTTTTGGGGGTTGCAGGAGTAGGGGGACAGGCTTGGGAGGTTAGGGGGATGCAGGAATAGGGGGACAGGATTTTTACCCACCCCAGGCCTGTCCCCATATTCCCGCACCCCCCCCCAAGCCTGTCCCCATATTCCCGCACCCCCCCCAAGCCTGTCCCCTACTCCCACCTCCCCTTAATTAAATGTCTTAAATACCGCTAAACTAAAAAAAAAACAAGATCACATCAATAGAGTATTTTCTTTTCAGAATTAATAAAGCAGGAAGAGGACAAATTTTCGGGCAAAAATTTCCGGACACCCTGTATATACTGTATTGTATTTGCATTTAGCTCTCAGAGGGAACAAAGTATCTGAGTTATAGATAGATAGATATTGATGATGATGATGATGTAATAGGTTATGAATCATTGAGAAAATTAATAATAATATTATATTTTTGTGTGTTTTAATGTAGCAGGTTGTGAGTGTGTTGCTTGTACCTTTAGTACAGAAGGAGGTGATGGGAGCCTTGTCAGTCACAGCAGACTCTCACCACCAAACCACCTCTCAGTCACACTCACCTTTAGTACAGAAGGAGGTGATGGCAGCCTTGTCAGTCTCAGCAGACTCTCACCACCAAACCACCTCTCAGTCACACTCACACAAGCGTAGATTTTCAGAAACGTTAGTCTTATATTCATGCATGTTGTATGGAGTTGTGCATTAAAAAGTTAGTTTTACTATGCTTCAATATTTGAATTTGATTATAAAAAGTTATGAAATTTTGTGTAATAATTATATTTCATTTCCTGCATATTAAAAACTCTCTTAGTTGTGGCTTGTAAAACATCTATGAATTCCAGTATAAAAAAGAAGGTATGATAAAAACTCGTATCTCTGCTTAAACAACTCTCTTTTCTTCAGAGAACCATCAGCCCTGAAAGTGGTGAATTTGAGTAGGTGGTGGAAGGATGCACTGGACATGCTGAGTGAGGCATTCTGCAAGTGGTGTGACAGTGGTGGTGGTGGTGGTGGTGGTAGTGTTGGGATGGAAGTGGAGGTCAGGGCTACAACAGAGGTGGTGGCTAGTGTTAGGTCTGTGGCTACTGCTGCTGCTGCCGCCTCGTCAGTTTGAGGTGGCCAGGTATAGGGTCACTCGGTTTGTATGCTTGACACTTCCCACAAAATGGACTGTGATAATATGAGATAAGTCGTTTTTGTTATTGGTCTACAGCTTTAAAGTTTCTATACAGATTATAAAATGACTCTTGTAGCAGTCTTTTCATCTATATGTAATAGTAAACTTAATGTGTAATAAAGTATTTAAATGTTAGCGTGTACTACAGAGTTAGTAAGTTGACTGAAGCTGTTTAATATTTCTTTTCAGACATTGTTACAGTTTTTCCCTGATGCCTGGCTCACCACTGCCACCGACTCCTTACTCACTGTTATAACCATGTCAAAGGATATCAGTTTGGTGAGTGGACAAGAGAATATGTACAGTTGGCTCCACTCCCACGTTTCTCCCCTCGCGTTGCCAATGTTGGGCCGGTCAGAAATTCGAATCCCGATCCACAAGTTAAAAAATTTGAAACATTCATATCCTTAGAGTGAAAGATATGAATGTTTCGAATATTTTAACTTGTGAATCGGTATTGGAATTCCTAACTGGCCCAACATTGGCAACGACAGGGGAGAAACACAGGACTGGAGCCAACTGTACAGTATGTATGGTCAGAGAATGGATTTTTGACGTACTAAATGTAATGAAAGGGATCAAGCCAATTTACAATAAAAAGATAATTTGGTTCTTAGCTCTACTTATTTTTATGTTACCCAAAAACTGTATACAATTCTAAACTTATTTGAATGAACCACTTTTCATTTTTTTCCACATAATCTTTTGTAGTGGACCTTAGTAACCACTGTATCTAATGTTCAGTTTCTCCATTGCCCGACATATTTTTCAGGCAGTAGTTTTTAATTAATCTTTTTTGCAGGTTCTTCATTTATTAGACTTGTTTTGGGGATTGATCTGGACATGTAGTATAATAGAACCAGGAAGTTCAGCCTGCCATCTGGCTCACACCTGGCTGGCCCTGGCTACTCTACCCTGGATGGTAACTGAAGTGAAGTTAATGGACCTTAAGCTGGTCAATGCCAGACAGTTCACACACTGGTCTGCCAAACTCAAGTGGAATGAAGGTGAGATGAAGGATGAATATAATCTGTAGAAGGAGAGTTTTTGTACAATTCACTACACAATATAACTTCTCTATAAAGGTAGGAAATATTTACCTATGCTGACTATGAAAGCTCTACAGAAACTCAGCTTCATTGACTGGTTTCTTCTGGAGATATTTTTAAGAATAGAGTGAAAAATTACATCTAGGTATGTGATGAGTACAGTCAGATCTATTTTTCAGATGTTAGGGTGAAGTCCAAGAGTATACGAGTGATAGCGGTGTTACCTGGCAATGTGGCTCCCAGGTGGCGGTGTCAGGTGGTGAGAGCGGCACTTAGTGAGAGGGAGGCACAAGTTATGCCACAGATTGCCACATGCTTCCCTCTGGTCAGTTAGTAGATTATTATTGCAGCATTTTCCTTTGTGGAAGGATGGCTTTAGTCTTGCTGTTGATGCATGCATAAAAAATATATTTGATCTTTTTCTTTGTGAGAAGTATGAAAAAGAATGGTAAGGGTCTTTTCCTTTGTGAGAAATGTAAAAATAAAGTTATCGGTTGGTCTTTTCCTTTGTGAGTTGATAAATAATTGTAATTGCAGATGGTAAAGCAGGTGGGTAGTGGAAGTGGGCAGCAGCTGGTGGGTGAGGCTGTGGGGGCAGTGATCAACTCACCCGACACAGCCACAGTCAGGGCCGCAGCTCACTCCTTCAGGCAACTCCTCTGTGCACTCCTCCACCTCACATCTCTCAGGATTGACAAGTGAGGGAGTTGCTATTTAAAACACTGATATCACTAACTTTATAACACACTGAGAATTCTGAATAACCCCAAGTTATTTAGTTATGATGCAATAAAAAGGAGAAAACACCCATCATATTACACTACAAGGTTTGTCCCAGTTATAAAGAATAATCACATTAGTCTGACAAGTTGATAATAGCAATGAAATATTCAGATGCAAGGAAAATGAGAATACACCCATCTCACTGCACTGCACAGTTTGCAATGACCCTTTGAGCTCCTCGAAGACAGCGGACCCTGCAGCACGTTGACCCCACCTTAGTGTCTCACTTCCTGGAGCTGCTGAGGTTGAGTAATGATGTAGTAGTAGTAGTGGTGGCAGTGGTAGAGTCACTTCCTGGAGCTGCTGAGGTTGAGTAATGATGCAGTAGTAGTAGTAGTGGTGGCAGTGGTAGAGTCACTTCCTGCTGTAGTTAATCACTCCACCACCACCAACACTCATGTTATAAACCAGTACCTCTTCCTCCTTTCCCACCCTGATAAGTCTGTGGTCTCGGCTCTGGCTGGCAACATTGGGATTCTAGTGTGTCCTCCTGGTCAGCCTCCACCAAGTCAGGTTAGATACATGTTGCCTTAATATACCACTAACTTATAAAATGTTGGTGTCCATCACTTGAATTATCTTATACTGTATGGTACTTACAGTTTAACTTGAGGATTCTAAGAACTTGATAGTGTCCAAAGAAGGGGAAGCCATTCTACTCCACCTGAATGACATAGTGAAGGAGTATAATCCAAATGACTCCACAACAACCCAAACTGTGTTGGCTGTACTTGAAGTTCTCCACCATCTAGTCAAGTAAGTCTGATTAATGATAACCTATCTAAAGTCTGTTGTTGTTGTTGTTGTATACCCATGTTAATTGTTTTGTGCAGTACTGTATTGTAATTAAACCCAGTAATGTAGGAATGACAGTCAATACTGCCATGTACTGTACTATGTATACTGATGATGATAAAATGAGAATAAAACAGTGATGATAACAATGGGAATTACCGGTATATTAACTATTTATGCAACCTAACACTCATGAAATATGTGGTTTAACTGTATTATATTCTTTTTATATAAGAAGTGTGAACAAGAAATGAACCCTCTAATTCTATTGATGTGTGTTTGAAAGGAATGGAGTGAACAACAAGGTGAGATTGTTTGCCAGAAGCCAACTGTAACACCTCCTCCCTCCCTGTCCTGACAACTCAAGCCTCCATAGAAGCTAAACCAGTACTTCTACAGGAGCTGGCTGCCTCCTGTGGTCATGGCCTCAGGGATATCTGGATTGATCATTTCCAGGTAATTAACGGGGCCAAGATTGTGTTGACAGATGAGAAGCCATTGATTCCTTTATGTCGTGCCATACAGCAGAATGTTGAAATGGGTTTTATCATAAATGTAATTTCCACTAAGTGTACATTTCCACTAAGAAGATATAATTATGATGAACTACTTTTATTACAGCACATTTTGGCTCATCTTGTCTTTCATCACACCAAAAAAGAACAAGAAGGTGTGCTGAAGTTTATTGCAGCCACTACAGACATTCACATACAATACATCAGGCGGTGTTCTGTTCAGGTGAGAACAACCATACATCACATTCAATGCAAAACTGTACATAGTAGTTAGTTCTATATTGTACAGTATTTTTAATTAATGGTGTAAGCTGATCTCATATCCCTGTTATGAGTACAAAGTGTTATATTTTGGCTCCATTTTATTTATTTTATTTTATTTCTTGAAGAGAACCAGGTTAATGAACTAGTACTTGGCCTACACGAACACAGAGGTGAAGTACTGCAGGAATTCTCACACATGAAAACTATTGACCCCAGTGTAGAGCAGCAGTCTGGGGTTAGCAGTCTGGGGTTAGCAGAGAAGGGAACCAGGTTGATGAAGGGGTCACAGGGAAGGGAGGAAGGACTGCAGGAAATAGCTGACTACCTCTCCCCACGTCTCCTGGGCATCCTCGGCTTCCTTGACAGTAAACTTGTATCTTCGTCTACCAGGTACAAGTAAGTATGAGACATTCTTGACTTCAGCACTAGCTATGTCCACTATCATGTCATCTATTTCCCCAAATGTATCAATATGACTGAGTAGTATTAGGGTGTCACTTAAGACATGTTAAAAACATTTAACACACTGTTTTTTTTATTTAGTAACTTACCATTCAGGTGCTGGTCATGGCAGATAACAAGTAAGTCCTCTGATAATCTTAACTAAGCTTGCTTTTTTTAATCTTAAAATTAATTGTATTTCCAGAGAGAAGAGATGAGCACTGTGGTCCCTGAGTGACTTGTTAGTGTTGATGGGTAAGAGGTACATTTCACCAGTCATCACTCAAGACGGCTCTCAAATTAAAGGATGAGGAGTTTTATGACATTGGTTGCCAGGCTTGGACAAATTTCCTATACAAGTAAGTTTAAAACTTCTTTATATCTGATCCTGTATACTGTAGTATTGAGTGAATGAATAATAACACTTCACTTCATTTTACTGTAATGTGCCACCGTAACAAAACATGTATTTTGTGCTGTACAATTTATCACTTTCTCATGTCAACCTGTACATTGAATAAGTACATCAGCCTAGAATAGGTGTATTGGAGTGGAATAATCATCAAAACAAAAGACAGATTAATATATAAACTGTTGTTGTTGAAGTTCCTCAAGCTGTCTGGCCGAGCAGCCCCGTATATAAACTGTTGTACTGTACACTGTGTAACTTTTTTCTTGGTTCATCCTATAAGGAGATAACATAGTTTTATTTTCCAGCCTGGATGAGAGCACACTGGTGGGTCTGATAGAGGAAGTGGTGGCTGTGATGAAACCCTTGGTGAAGAAACGACCTGAAGAGATGGCACCAGTACTGACCAGTGTATTGGTAAGCCAGTGGTTTATTTATACATTATTGTGTATTGTAATGTATAGTACCTATATCAAAGTGTATACTGATATGCACAAGCTTTCCATTTACTTTCTGACTTATTGAAATACATGGTATGGTACATAATTGAATGCTGGGACATGTGTTATTTTCATCACCTAAGTTAACTTTCCTTTGTTTTAGGTAGAAACTCCCTCAGTGAAGGAGTTTCTTGCCAACATGCCTTTGCTGCCTGAAGATGATTCTCTCTCCATAATCAACCAGGCCATATTGGAGCATCAGCTCAAAGTTGTTGGGTAAGAAATGCTTGGCTCTCTGGGTTGTGTCACTGAAAAAATCTCACTCTAGTTGAAGTACTATACAGTGTTGAGAAAGTTAGTGTTTAACCTGTACACCACAGATATCTTTTCTGAGGAAACAGCATTATTTGGCTAATATTTAATTTGGCTATTGTACTTATGGGGTTTGAGTATGTTTAAAACTTATTATTGTGTTTTGTGTCAATTGAGTGAAAAAGAAATAACATGTAATTGTGTGAGTAGGTTATATAACCTGGACATATTTGAGGTCATGGTCATAAAGGATAAAAAGTACATTAGATAATAGATAATGACACTTAATAGCCATTCATATAGTGTTTTGGAGAGAAATGTAAGGGTCAGAGGAGGGGAGGGTTTGAACAAGTAAGGAGGGAGTGTTGGAACAGGGAAAACTGGAGACACTTCTGCCGTGGCCACACCCTTGGAGGGAGTTCCCGGAGGGAACGAGGCGTCAGAGCTATTGATAGATAGATAGTGTTTTGGTCTATCTATTTTTTTTCTTTTGAAATTTATGTATTTTGTACTTTTAAATGGATTAATTTCATCATGACATCTATATTTCCTACAGGGGGAGCACTGAAGGTGTTGTGTAGTATGATGAGAGTGTTGAAGTGAGAGTGAACGTCCTCCACCAGGCTACATTACAACCAGCTGGCCATGAGAGTGTTGAAGTGAGAGTGAACGTCCTCCACCGGCTACATTACAACCAGCCGGCCATACACCTCCTCACTACTCAGTCAGACAATGTTCACACCACAATCTCAGAACTCTTCAGTGTTATCCTCAGTAAGCTAACTTTTATATTATCATTTAAACTTCATATCTCTTGAATATTCTCATCTAAGCCCAATTTCTCTCAAGTAAGGCAAAATTTCATCATCATTTAAACTACATTTCTCTTCAGCAAGGCAATATTTTCTGAGCATTGTTTATTCTAATCTTCTAAACCCCATTTCTTTTTTCTGGCAGTCTAGGTATACACATACACACAAACTGACATTATTTACCCCTTTATAAAACTTGCAGTGTGGGGTGAAGCATGTGAGAATGTGTGAAATAATAACAATACTGTAATGAACCGTTTGTGTGTCAGGTCAGTGTCGTGAGGTGGAGGAGGAGGAGGAGGTACAACTAACTGTGTCTGAGGCTTCTTGGTGCCATTGATCCCACCATACAAATAATAATACACATACACACACACACACTTCGAATACACACAAATAATAATAAAAAAAACAGAGAGAGAGAGAGAAAGAGAGAGAGAGAGAGAGAGAGAGAGAGGGAGAGGGAGAGAGAGAGAGAAAGAGAGAGAGAGAGAGAGAGAGAGAGAGAGGGAGAGAGAGAACACACACCCGTCTCTACACCTACATTTCTAACATGGGTGAACATTGGGATGACATGTAGGAATGAAGTTATACCTGGGTTATTTAACTTGGATTGTGGTACAGTTTCAAGAGGAATGATAAAGCACTATTGTTGATACTGTATGGAAAATATGTGTAAATATTATTAGACTTCTTTGTTTTGTAATATTAGAGGAATGAGGTATAACACTTCACTTGTGTTCCAGAGGTGCTGAATGAGATCCATCTGAATATAGAGAGTGAGTTGTTCATTGTCCAGCTGGTGACTGAGTTAGGCAGAGCATTCCTGGCTGCCACAGATGCCAACACTCAGACCTGTGCCTCATATGCCATGCAGGTGTGCTCTCATACCAATAATATTTGTAAAGTATTGTATCATCATATAATAACCTTCCCACTCTTTGAGTTATTTAAAGTAGATTAATTTAACCTTTGGATATCAATATTTACAGTTCTTCTTTCCACCAAGAGCAATGCTTTAGTGTTAGTCAAAGAGTATAGGAACATTCTGCCATATATAAGAGGTACTTGTATGATTACATTTATCTCTGCATAATAATATTGTTAACACATAACACAGGAGGTGACTCGTCTGTATGGGATCCGTGAGAGTGGGTCCGGAGAGGCAACTCCAATAGGCTCACAGGCATGGGAGAAACTGTCCTACCACCTACAGGAGATGATATACCCACTGCTGACCTCCAAGTATACGCTTAGCACGGGCAACAATCGCTCCTCTGTCACCCTCCCCTCACCGATATTTGGCAGTGACAAGGCCAAGACCTTCCAGCAGTGGCTCACCAGTTGGGAATGTTCACTAGTTGACCTCCTCCAGGGGGAGAGAGCTAGTCAGGTAAACTTTGGATATCAACTACTTGGAATAATTTGCATTCAATCACAATATTGTCTTGATTTATACAAATCATCAATGTTCAGTGAGTCAGGCCCTTGGATGTTTAATAATTCAGTCCTTCAGGTGTTCAATCACTCCCTCCTTCAGGTTTTCAGTGCCTGTAAGCCCATCTTGCGCCGGGACACAACCACTGCCATTTATCTGCTGCCGTCCATCCTGATATGTATGTTGTGTGAGACCTCAGACCACCACTCAAGTTTTGTCTGTTATGAACCAACTACAGGAGAAGGACAAGGATGAAGCAGCTCTTTCCATTATTTCTATTGAAATCAAGTAAATTATTTTATTCCTTTTGATTCTTTAAGTACCGGTAGATTTTAAAGATATTTGTACAATTTTTCAGCATCCTAGTAAATTGATTACCATGGCATTAACTAGGAATTATAATAAGTAAATGTATATATTTGATTATTGTTATATATCATTCTGTTCATATTAGTGATCAAAGAATTTGTTGGTGAACTCCTAGGCAGCTGGCAGTTCTGGATTACTTGAGTAAGTGGTCCCAGAAGAAGAGACAAGCAGAGAGCCAGGGTAAGAAGGGCCGGGCAGCCTTTATACCATCAACTCAACTCCACCAGGTAATAGTGAGAAGCTTTTGTCTTTTATTTTAGCCCCATTAAGATTATAGAAGTTTGTCTGTGTCATCATAACTGATCTGGTAATAGAGAGAACACGTTGTCCTTACAGTAAATAGTCTATTAAATAGTTTATTCATTTTTAACTGACATCATACTTGCCCTGACTGTCACACACTACAGGCATACTAATTAATAGTTTTGTAAGTTATAACACTTTCTCTGTCTGTTTCTCCAAGGTTATGAGTTTCCTGGAGAAGATTCCAGCTGATATATTAGCTCATATATCATACAAAAGTCATGCTTACTCACCAGCCTTGATGCACATAGAGGCTTATATCAAAGACAATCCACTACAAGTCAAAGAACATCTCTGCTTTCTTCAGGTGAGTGAGTGTTTTGTATTAAAGAGCATAGAAAGATGACTTATTATTGCTTTGTTGTGATGGAAAGCATGGAGAGTGACTTTTCATGAAGTTTGGTGTTGGAAATCAAAAAGGTAGATAAACTTCCCATATTTCCTATAAATATGCATTTTATATATTAAATTACATACTGTATATTTGCTGATAGTCGTATACTATGTTTTGTTATATAATATAAAAAGAGTGCAATATTTTTCCACTATTGATAGTTGTGTGTGGTATTGACAGTGCATCTATGTATCATTGGATGTAGCAGGAGTGGCAGCAGTAAGGCAGGATGAGCCCACACTGGATCAACAAGTCATACAGTACCTATGAGGCCACAGGTTAGTTCAGTCATCACAACAGACATTGGTAAGTACAGTACAGTTGCTACTCTACATAAAATACTCAGCTCATAATTTCTTAACATCCAAGTCAGATATTCAAAGTCAATAATGAGGTCATATAACATTACTTTTTTTATACAGAGAAAAGTGAAGACCAATTTGATTAATGTTGTTGCACTCACAGTGACTTTTGTGCATACTTTTATATCCCTAATCTGAGTATTGTTTGTGTTTCCAGGGAGGTTGCAAGATGCTCTAGGGTGCTATGAATGTCTCTGTGTGTCCCAAGGGTCTGAGGAAGTGTATAAAGGTCTCTTAGAATGTTATTTAAATTTGGACCAACCTCACTCAGTCATGAACATAACTCAAGGACTGCTGGGAACCAGGTACAGTATAGTTTGTGAATGACAATACATATACTGATTATATTATGATGAATTTGTTGTTGGGAATACAATACAACCAAAATTTTACACCCCATGCTCTACTGTGTTCTCATAGTTGAGAATATCCTTTTCCAACTCATCATAAACCAGACCAGAACTTGAGTCAGTCATCCCTGAACAAGTATCGCGTTGAGGCGGCATGGAAGCTAGGCCAGTGGGAGCAGTTGGAGGGGTTTCTGAAGAAAGGCCCCAAAGAACCATCTTGGGGCCAAGGTGTTGGACAGATCCTTCTGTGGGTGCGTGCCAGAGATCTCAGTGCCTACCACACCAGCCTCAGTTATCTTTGCACCCAACAGATCATTTCTCTGTCTGCAGCCAGCATGGAGAAGTGGGCATACCAAAGAGCCTACCCTTGCATCATTAGGTATGTTTGTTAACACTTTGTTATTATGGTATGGGGTTTATAGGTACCCAAACCCAAACTACTCCAAGATCTGCTGTCAACACAATAAAATGAGCCAACCATAAGGTATACCCATTCCTCAGTGAATAAGAAAAACTTGTGTACTCTTAGGTAAGTCAGCAAAGTCATAAACCACAATATTGGCCTGTAAAGTGTAATTTCTCCACAGATATTACTGGCTGTCATTATGGCAACCTTCATTAATGAGTTTTCCTGTACATAATTCAACTTTAGATATCACCTTGTCCTGACCCCTATTTCTCACAGGAGGACCATATCAGCATTACATTAGACTGTACAGTAATGTACTGTATTTTCAATACCTCTGCAGAATACTGTATAGTACAGGTCTCCCTCACTATACAATGCATCACTATACGATTTAACTACTTTGATACCCTTGGTTCTTTAAACGATCATTTTCACTCACATTTACGATCTCCCGCTGTGCAAGGTTACTATCATTTGTTTGAGCGAGCGATGACAGCGCCACCCAAGCGTAGCGACGATTGGAAGAACTGCGTCGTCTGCGTGTTTTGAACTGTTTTCCCTTGTCTGACACAGCATGGACAGGGGAGAGTCGGGAGATGGAGAGGGTGTAGTGGAGAACGAGAAGGCTAGACAGTGTGGCGCCTGAGGGTGGATGGCACGGGAGGGGAGGTAGACAGTGTTGCCACAGTGGATGGAGAGCGGGATGGCACAGACACACTGAAAACATACACTCGTCCTCGCACACAGAAAACATTCACTAGTCATCATCTGACAGCATGGACAGGGGAGAGTCGGGAGATAGTGAAGGTGTAGTGGAGAACGAGAAGGCACTAAGGCAGACTGGTAGGCTAGACAGTGTGGCGCCTGAGGGTGGATGGCACGGGAGGGGAGGTAGACAGTGTTGCCACAGTGGATGGAGAGCGGGATGGCTCAGACAGTGGCAGACACACCGAAAACATACACTCGTCCTCGCACACAGAAAACATTCACTCGTCATTATCAGACATGCCGTTTTATTATGTCCAGCTTAGACTGCAAGCTCAAGCTCTTCCTTGCTTTTTTGGGCTTTACATCACTAGGAGAAGTGGTTGCAGGTCGCTTAGAAGCCATAACGAGACGAAGGAATCACTGGATAATAAGAGAGGGGCAGTATGATAATGGTAGCAGTGGTTGCAGGAGTAGGGGGACAGGCTTGGGGGGTTAGGGGGGTGCAGGAAATAGGGGACAGGCTTTCTACCCCCCCCCCCCCCAAGCCTGTCCCCATATTCCCGCACCCTCCCAAGCCTGTCCCCTATTCTCACCCCCCCTTAATTAAATGTCTCAATTACCGCTAAACTAAGAAAAAAAAAGATCACGTCAATGGAGTATTTTCTTTTTAGAATTAATAAAGCATGCATATGCCAAAATTTCGGGTAAAAATTTCCGGACACCCTGTATATATATTACCACAGTTAAAACACTTCATTTCACTTTGTTTGTATTGACACTGAGTATCAGTGTGTGAACTAGACTATACACTATACACTACACTATACACTATATACTATACACTATACACTAGACTATACACTGGTGATACATAATTTCTGACCAGAGTGTGGGGAGCAGAAAGCTTCGAATCACCTGCTATTGTTCATTGTGTGTGTGTGTGTGTGTGTGTGTGTGTGTGTGGTGCCTGGTATTGCTCATTCCCCCATGTACCCAGTACACATATAGAGACTGAGTTGGAATGCAGGGTACATATGTGTGTGTGTGTGTGTGTGTGTGTCTCTGGTCAGGTATTATGTATCACGTGTGTACTTTAGGTTCACATTGTGCTAGTTACACTCTGATTTTGACCTTTATTACAGTTACTCATCAGTCCACCAGGAACAAGCATATAGCCTTCAGAAATGTCAATCATTTATTTTAGCGTTAAAGGAAACAAACGTCTGAGAAACACTTACCCTCTCACCAAAACCAAACATAATAACAGTTCAAATTAAGCCCAGAAAATAACGCTTGGCTGTAATGATAAAACCAACCATTGGATATAATTGTAAATAGTCTCATTCTCTTTCCCAGCTCATTTTATACGCACTCACGTGGTCACGTACACACTCACAAACTCTTTCTCTTTCTCACACACACACACACAATATATATATATATATATATTTCTTAGGGGGCATTTGTAGTGAGTCGCTTGGAGTCACCTTATGTCAGGTCAGTGTACGTCAAAATTACCCATCTTAGGAATAGGGGGACAGGCTTCGGGGGGTTTAGGGGGTGCGGGAGTAGGGGGACAGGCTTGGAGGGGTTTAGTGGGGTGCGGGAATAGGGGAACAGGCTTGGGGGGTTTAGTGGGGTGCGGGGGTTTTTAAGGGGTGCGGGAATAGGGGAACAGGCTTGGGGGGTTTAGTGGGGTGCGGGGGGTTTAGGGGGGTGCGGGGGGTTTAGGGGGGTGCGGGAATAGGGGGACAGGCTTGGGGGGTTTAGTGGGGTGCGGGGGGTTTAGGGGGACAGGCTTGGGGGGTTTAGTGGGGTGCGGGAATAGGGGGACAGGCTTGGGGGGTTTAGGGGTGTGTGGGAATAGGGGGATAGGCTTGGGGGGTTTAGGGGGGTGCGGGAATAGGGGGACAGGCTTGGGGGGTTTAGGGGGGTGCGGGAATAGGGGGACAGGCTTGGGGGTTTTCAGAGCAAGAGCCCACGCTTTGTAAAGGCGTCTTATATTTATGCTACTTGATCAACCCGGATTGGCAACCTGGGTTGGTGGGAAAGACCCGGGTTGGATGGTGTAAATAGAACACACCCAACACCAACCCGGGTTGTTTATAAACATTAATAGACATTTCCCTCAAATGTTACGGATTAGGGTACTCATGCCACTTCAAAATAATATTTCCTTTATGTATTTTGAAGATTATGTCTCGTGGTATGCTAAAATGTCATATATATTTCTGTAAGAGGGTTTACCAACGTTTGTTTTTGGCGCGTCAGCTGATGAGCAACCTGTAAAAGTTGCCAGATACCACCACGTAACCCACACACACACACACACACACACTGCTGCTATTGCACTGGGTTGGTCCTGGTTGCTCTGAGAGCAACCCGGGTTGGGGTGAACCGGGTTGACTGGTGTAAATAGAACATGCCAAATCGACAATTCGAGCAACCGGGTTGCCTGACCAGGGTTGATATGACATAAATAGAAGACGCCTTAACTGTTGGAAAGGAGATAGCCTAAACCACAAGGGAATTAATGCGACTGCCAATAGATAGATAGATCATTATTATTTACGTTATAGCATTCAAATAAAGTTTTCGATTTTTACACAGAAAACTATTATTATATTATATGACCGACTATTTTTTATTTGCAGTTTTCAATACACAAATTAAAGAATAAATGAAATAAGTATTCTGAAACATATTTATATGATATTTGAAAGAGACAGTTTTTTTTATTTTATATCTTTTTGTTGAGTATAAAGATAATGCAGCATTTATTTGTGAAATTATAGAAATATAACATAAAATAGTTAGAACATTTAACATTTCAATAGACGGTGTTATATTGGGCTGTTCGTTTGACTATTTCATTCATCCAATTGCGTCACAGATAATGTTTAAAGTGAACATTATAGTTCACTAAATTTTGACAGGTTATCAGGTAATTATAATAATATTATAGTTAATACTACTACTACTATTTACCTGTTGACCCTAATTAATTATTAATAGGAGAGTAAGTCCTTCAATAAATCTGCTGACAGAGGAGTTAATTTTTCTATTTATCACTATTGTGTGCGTTGCTGGCTGGCTGGTTTTTACAGATGGCATTCAAATCATTTGTCTTTTCTTTTATAAGTTCACTGTTGTTGTTATTTTGTGTTATAGTAATATTTTCCTTGCTGATGTTGAAGTTGGTGAAATTTGGTGAATGGTAGGTGGCAACACTGATGGTCTGGTGGTGAATGGGAGCTGGCAACACTGGTCACTGTGACGTCACAACAATAACAAACCAACATGTCTATCTCAATTCTCAATGGAAGGAATTACAGACAAGTGAAAAAAAACCCACTCTTGACACCTCAGGAGATTGATCAGATTGCTAGATTTATTGTGGGTAATCAAGGAAGAGAAAGAGAAAATGTTATAATACTTAATAATACTTAATAATACGTAAACTCGTAGCTTTATTCCAACTGTAATAAAGAGTAGAGAAGAAAAAGCAGTAGAAATTCGAGTAGAGAAGAAAAAGCAGTAGAAATTTAAGGCAGTTATGTCTTTAGTGGCAGGTGAGTAATAATTATATATAATATTATTAGTTAAGTTTATACAAGAAAGAGAAAATGTTATAATACCTCGTAGCTTTATTCCAACTGTAATAAAGAAAAGAGAAGAAAAAGCAGTAGAAATTCAAGGCAATTACTGTATGTCTTTAGTCGCAGGTGAGTAATAATTATATATAATATTATTAGTTAAGTTTATACAAGTACTGTACTGGGTTCATAGTGTAAATATTGAAGGAATTGCCATTATTGTGTATGGTTTTTCTACCTTCATTACCCACTAATTTACAACATTATAATACTATTTTCTTCTATGGCATTTCCTCTCCAAATACTCCATTTCCAAGATATTCAAATGGAGCATTTTAAAATTAGCCTGACCTGACCTAACCTAGACCTCAGTAGACTACCGGGACCTAACCTGGGCAGACTTCCGGGACCTAACCTGGACAGACTACCGGGACCTAACCTGGGCAGACTTCCGGGACCTAACCTGGACAGACTACCGGGACCTAACCTGGGCAGACTTCCGGGACCTAACCTGGGCAGACTACCGGGACCTAACCAGGGCAGACTACCGGGACCTAACCTGGGCAGACTTTTATATTGTGACGAAACCAAATCCGAGCACCAACTTAAACTTTGATGACGGTATTATATATATATTTAACTATTATGTTTGTATATTGACATTAAACTAAATTAGAAGAATTGCTGATACACTTTAACCCCCAGTAGTCTGCCCTGGTTAGGTCCCGGTAGTCTGCCCCGGTTAGGTCCCGGTAGTCTGCCCCGGTTAGGTCCCTGTAGTCTGCTACGGTTAGGTCCCGGTAGTCTGCCCCGGTTAGGTCCCGGTAGTCTGCCCCGGTTAGGTCCCGGTAGTCTGCTACGGTTAGGTCCCGGTAGTCTGCCCCGGTTAGGTCCCGGTAGTCTGCCCCAGTCTTGGTTAGGTCAGGTCAGGTCAGGTTATTTTTTTAAAGTTGGTTCAGATTAGGCGTTTTTCCCGCACCCAAAACCCCCGGTTGCCAACGCCTCCCCCAAGATTGTTGGGTAAGGGATATGGCCAGAACAAGTGATTTCCCCAATCTAAAAACGACTCTAAATACTATAAAACACCTATAGAAAGTGATCAAGGAAAAAATATATATAAAAAATTGGAACAGAGCGCATCCACTCCTGTTGTATAAGTCCGTAATATAAAGCAACATTATGTATAACACTGAGGGATGACTCCTATTAGGACCAACACAGCCTTCCATAATAAAGGTACAGCATAACTCACATTTCGACCCCACATTTATATTTGTACCATTGAAAAGCTCATCAACAGGACATTATTATCTATTAAAATCATTACCTAGTTTTAGAAGAGCGGTTGCTCGTATACAACCATATATGTTATTAATGTTTACAAAAATTTCCTCACCATTTAATTCAAGAGTAATTTTGTCTTAATTTTGTCATTAACTTTTTATTAATTTTGTATAGTATTGAGTTATTAAATTTCTTTTGTAATTTATTTTATTTTAATTTCTGTGATTTTGTTTTAATTCCGTAATTTTCACTTTATTAATTAATTTTACATGGTATCAATTTTTTTTTTTTTTTTTTTTTTTTTTTTTTTTTTTTTTGCCATGTGTGTTAATTCTGTAATTTTGTTTTATTTCTGTCATCTTTTTCTTATTAATTTTACCTGGCATAAATTTTGTGTTATTGTTCATTTTTTTCACTTTGCCGTGTATTATAATTTTATTTCAGTGGTTTTATTTTATTTATTTATTTTCATTTTTGTGTGTGTTCCTTGGTGTACTGTATGTGTGCAGTATTCTTTTTTTGTCAGTTTTATTTTTCTCTACCAATTTTTTTCTTTTATCTTTATTTTCTTTCTTTCTTTTTCCTATTTTTTTCTCTCACTTTTTTTATCTTTTTTTTTTTTTTTTTTTTTTTTTTTTTCTGTTTTGTAATAACTCAATACTGTATAATAGAAAACAAAATCCCTCTAAACAAAACATCAACACTTGTATTGTAAACATTAAAATATTAAAATTATATTTTATGTTTAATGTAATTTTCTTGGAATTTAAAGATAATTATGCAGTACAGTATTACAAAATATAAAATATTGTATTTTTTATTTTTTTTACTTTGAATCAATTATTTTGATAAATTATTTACTGACTTTGCTCCAGCTAGTTGGATGTTTTGGATAAAAATACAAACCATATTAATTCAGTGAATGTCATAACTAACCGTGGTTCATAAATAAAGCCTTTATTCCACCAATGTTATCCAAACCACATTTATAGAATAAGTGTAATATTGTACATCCTTAATATTTCCTTAAAATATTTCATTCAGTGTTTCTCTCTGTCATTGTTTTGGTTTGAACCTTTCCCTCTCTGTCACATAAATTACACTGTATTATTTAGGTACATCTTTCCATAGAACATTCTTTATCTCTCAAAATACATACATCCTTCTGCCTCCCATCCACCACCACCCTACAGGTCTGTTCAACAAGAACATGTCCCTCATAATGGGTGAGTTCTGAAGGATACCCAA
>JAWZYT010002882.1:37500-45000 GCA_034508575.1 Petrolisthes manimaculis | reverse complement strand
CAGCACCTCAAAATAATAATGATAATAATAATAATAATAATAATAATAGTAAATATCTTGTTAATAAAGAACGACACGTGTATGATTTTGCAGCACCACCTAATATTAATAATAATAATAATAATAATAATAATAATAATAATAATTAATGGTGTTGAGTTGACATAAGGTGTTGTTGTATGATTATATTTTGATATGATACTGATTTATTTATACGATGGTAGGAAAGTGTTGGTGGATATTTGATTGTGGCTGTACATAGACACATTTAGGTTAGGTTAGGTTAGGTTAGGTTAGGTTAGGTTAGGTTAGGTTAGGTTAGGTTAGGTTAGGTTAGGTTACATAGACAGATTACAATGATAAATATAATCTGGTATATCTATCATTCAGTTTATTAAAATATTATTTAATAAAAACCTGTGTGTTGAGACTGATCTATTGTTAATTTAGAAATGTATGTGAACGGTTCTTATATTGTTTTTGTTTTATTACAGACAGTGTGTGTGTATGTGTGTGTGTGTGTGAAGATGAAAACAAACACTGTTCTTACATTGTTGTTTTATTACAGACTGTGGTGTTTGTGGACAGTGAGGTGTTTGTGTGTTTGTGAAGATGTAAATTTGGAGCAACAGAATCCTCCAAACTATTCCAAGCAACAACAGAACACCATTATATTGGCTCTTCTGGTCGTGTTTCCTGGCATACTTTGGAGGAATCAAGACACTCCAATGTAATAATAATAATAATGGTGAGTTGATATACACTCTCCTCTTTTTTTATTACATTATAGGTTGGTGAAGGGTTGTGTCACAAAGTGAATGCCTGTATGTATGTATGTGTGTGTGTATGTATATATATACACTGTATGTATGTATGTATGTATAGGTTGGTGAAGGGTTGTGTCACATAAAGTGAAATTAGCATAAAGTAAATTGTACATTTCCATAAGAAATAATTTAACTTTAACTTGAAAATGGAGCCTAATGGTTCAGGTTATTTTAAGAGTTCGTATAAATTGCATTTATTTAATATTTTTCATGATACACACTATTTCAAATTCGCATAATTTAAACTCGCATAAAAAGAGAGGAGAGTGTACCTGTTATTATTTCTTATGCTGTTTATCCTTCTACACTAATTTGGTCCATAATTTCTGACTCACAAGTTGATCATTTCCACTGCTATCTATCTATCTATCTATCTATCTATCTATTTATACTATTTATCAGTGCCTCTTTTACTTCCATGTGTGTGTGTGTACATAATGAAATCTTTATATACATACATACCATTTAGGATATTGTTTTATCCTTGCCTTGGGGTGTGTGTTTCATTTTATCTTTGTGATTTTGCAGTTGATTTTAAGCACAGTAAGGCTGCTTTCACACGCGCGTTCGGGAACGCTCGTGTGAAAGCAGCCTTACTGTACATACATCCTGTTGAACATTCTCCCAACTCACTCTCACTTGTAAACATACACCCCAACCCTATCATCTTTTTATTGGCCTTATTACATTCTCCAATTTAACACAGTTTTCACCTGGTCCCTCTTTTCTCAATCATTCTCTCTCCTTCAATCATTCTCTTTCTCAGTAATTCAATTTTCTCTCTTTTCTTTCTATTTCCTTCCTGCTTGCTGTCTTGCCTCTATCACTGTTTTCTGGCACAATAGGACCTCGCTGTTTCGGCACTTAATAGCAATCAATCAATCAATCACACATTAATCTCTCTCACTCACACACACAGTTTCTCTCACACACACAGTCTCTTTCACACACACACAGTCTCTCTCTCACACACACAGTCTCTCACACACACACAGTTTCTTTCACACACACACACAGTTTCTTTCACACACACACAGTCTCTCACACACACAGTTTCTTTCACACACACACAGTCTCTTTCACACACACAGTCTCTCTCTCTCAATCCGTCCCTGGTAACTTTGGTGTTGCATTCTTTGGTACTTATATTCTACTCACTATCAGGATTTATGTTTGTTCTATTCTTCTTTTTGTTGTTGTGACATTCTTCAAGTTGTGTGGCTGAGTAGCCCTCAGGCCCGTAGTTTTAAAAAATTTGAGGGCCCTTACTGGAGCTCTATGAATCCTCCAAAATAATCCAGGCCACAGAACCCTTCAGTATTTCTAATAGGGAATCTGTTGCCCGGAGTAGTTTGGAGAATTCATGGAGCTCCAGTAAGGGCCCTCAAAATTTTTAAAACTACGGGTGTAAGTTCCAGAGGAAGGCTATGGGGCTGTATGTGGCTTTTGGGTTTGGAGGCTTCTGATTCCTCCTAACTATACCATGAACCAAGCTCCCTTAATATAGGTGTGTGTTAGAGAATGTGTGTATGTAAGTGTGTTAGAGAGAAGGAGAAAGAGAATCTATGTTTGTGTAATTGGAGGCTTCTGATTCCTCCTGACTATTCCACAAAACAGGCTCCTTCCATATAGGTGTGTGTGTGTGTGTGTGTAAGTAAGTAAGTAAAGTTTATTGCTTAATATAGTAAATACAATAACACAAACTATATATAAGAATTGTATTGAAGCTACGGTCTGTCCAGCAGAAGCTCCATGACAGACAGATAAAAATAATTGTGTAAATTGATTATGACCTAGACCAAAGGTTTTTTATGACATCATAGTAAAATATAATAAATACAGTAAAACCAAAATTAATTAGTAAACCAAACCAAAGGAAACAGTAAACTAAAAGCAAACTAAAACTAAAACTAAATGAACAGTAAAACTCTCAGTAAAGTTAAAAAAACAAAGCAAAAAACAGTAAAAAATAAAAAAAATAAAAGGAAACGGTAAATCAAAATTAGTAAACCAAACCATAGGAAATAGTAAACTAAAAGCAAACTAAAACTAAAACTAAATGAACAGTAAAACTCTCATTAAAGTTAAAAAAACAAAGCAAAAAACAGTAAAAAATAAAACAATAAAAGGAAACGGTAAATCAAAATCAGACTTAAAATTAACTGACTCAGCAAAAGTTTATGCAAAGTTAGAAACCCGTAAAAAATAAAAGCAAAAACAAAAATTAAAATGCAACATTAAAACTCTATACAAAGATATGTGTGTGTGTGTGTATTAGAGGGAATGTGTGTGTGTGTGTTTGTTTGTAGGCTTCTGATTCCTCCAAACTATTCCACAAAACAACCTCCCTTCATATGTGTGTGTGTGTGTTTCGTGGTATTATTTGGAGGAATTATTTACTCCAAGTTAACCATCAACATTGTACTCTCTCTTCAGGGGGTGTGGGAGTAGGGGACAGGCTTGGGGGAGGGACTGGAGGGGTGCAGGAGTAAGGGACAGGCTTGGGGGGTGACTGGGGGGGGTGCGGGATTAGGGGGAAAGGCTTGGGGGTGGGTAGAAAGCCTGTCCCCTATTCCCACACACCCCCTAACCCCCCCAAGCCTGTCCCCTATTCCCACACCCCCTAACCCCCCCCCCCCAAGCCTGTCCCCCTACTCCTGCACCCCCCCAAAGCCTGTCCCCCTATTCCCACACCCCCTTGATATAGACTTGACACACACACAGACAGACAGTTACATTGGAGTGCCTTGATTCCTCCAAAGTATGCCAGGAAACACGACCACAGGAATAAAAATAATGGTGTTCTGTTGCCTGGAATAGATTGGAGGAATAATTTACTCCAGATATTCTTATGTTGGTAAATTGGAAGGTCTGGGATTTATTATTATTATTATTATTATTATTATTATTATTATTATTATTATTATTATTATTATTATTATTATTATTATTATTATTATTATTGTTATTATTATTATTATTATTATTATTATTATTAGGTGCTGTTAAATTATACACGTGTTGTTTTTTATTACCAAGATATTTACTACAATGGAAGGAAAGTGTGGGTGGATATTATTATTATTATTATGTATTTGTTGTTGTTGTTTTGTGTGTGTTGTTGTGTGTGTGTGTGTGTGTATGTATGTGTGTGTGTCAGTTGGTCCAGATTTATATATATTGAAGCATCTGGATTCCTCCAAACTATGTCAGGAAACACCATGACAATGTGTGTGTATGTGTGTGTGTATATTATTCCTATGCGTGTGTGTGTGTGTGTATATTATTCCTATGTGTATGTGTGTGTGTATATTATTCCTATGTGTGTGTGTGTGTGTATATTATTCCTATATGTGTGTGTGTGTGTGTGTATATTATTCCTATGTGTGTGTGTGTGTGTGTATATTATTCCTATGTGTGTGTGTGTGTGTATATTATTCCTATGTGTGTGTGTGTGTGTGTATATTATTCCTATGTGTGTGTGTGTGTGTATATTATTCCTGTGTGTGTGTGTGTGTGTGTATATTATTCCTATGTGTGTGTGTGTGTGTGTGTGTGTGTGTTTGAAGGCTTCTGATTCCTCCTTCCCTAATATCAACCTAATTGTCCTGCTGTATGTGATTTATATAATATACAGTTTGTATGTGTGTATGTACAGTCTAATTTGTATGTACAGTTGTGGTCAATAATAATCATTCACATATGGCTATCTCAAACCATTTATTGTCTAATGTTGTTGTTGTTGTTGTTGTTGTATAAGTTGTTTTATTTCTGTTAACATACACGGACACACACACACATACACACTTAATTTAACACTCAATAATTTGAAGGACTCATTATTATTATGTATGTTGTATTTATTAGTTTATTTGTTTGTATGTTGGTAAATACACTCAAACACACAAAGATTTTAATATTAATTTAATCTGTTTATTTTAGATGTGTAGAGAGGAGAGAAGAAGAAAGAAAGAAGAGGAAGAGAGAGAGATAGAGAGAAGAAGAAAGAAGGGAGGAGAAGAACAAGAGAGAAGGAAGAAGAAGAGAGAGATAGAGAGAAGAAGGAAGAAGAAGAGAGGGAGATAGAGAGAAGGAAGAAGAAGAGAGAGAGATAGAGAGAAGAAGAAAGAAGGGAGGAGAAGAACAAGAGAGAAGGAAGAAGAAGAGAGAGATAGAGAGAAGAAGGAAGAAGAAGAGAGGGAGATAGAGAGAAGGAAGAAGAAGAGAGAGAGATAGAGAGAAGAAGAAAGAAGGGAGGAGAAGAACAAGAGAGAAGGAAGAAGAGAGGGAGATAGAGAGAAGAAGAAAGAAAGGAGGAGAAGGAAGGAGAAGAGAGAATACACAATAAAGAAGAAGAGAGGATAGAAAGAGGAGGACAAGAAAGAAAGGGAGGGAGGAGGAGAGAAGATAAATAGAGGAAGAGAAGAGACAAGAGAGAAAGAAGGAAGGGAGAAGTTGAAAAACAACAACAACAACAAAAGGTAAGTGTTTATGGAATTAGTGTTGTATGTGTGTGTGTGTGTATGTATGTATTTATGTCTGTATGTATGTATGTATGCGTGTGTGTATATGTCAGTGTATGTATGTATGTGTGTCAGTGTTGTATTGTGTGTCTGTATGTGTATGTGTGTGTGTATATGTCAGTGTTTGTGTGTGTGTATATGTCAGTGTTTGTGTGTGTATGTGTCAGTGTATGTGTGTGTGTGTGTCTGTATATGTATGTGTGTGTCTGTATATGTATGTGTATCTCTCTGTATATATGTGTGTGTGTGTGTGTGTGTATATGTATGTGTATCTCTCTGTATATGTATGTGTGTGTATATGTATATGTGTATGTATCTCTCTGTATATGTGTGTGTGTGTATATGTATGTGTATCTCTCTGTATATGTGTGTGTGTGTGTGTGTGTGTATATGTATGTGTATGTGTATCTCTCTGTATATGTGTTTCTCTGTATGTATGTATGTGTTCCTCTGTCTGTGTGTGTGTATCTCTTTATATGTGTGTGTGTTTCTGTGTATGTATGTGTTCCTCTCTGTATATATGTGTGTGTGTTCCTGTGTGTGTATGTATGTGTATCTCTCTGTATATGTGTATGTGTTTGTATGTGTATGTGTTTGTATGTGTATCTCTCTGTATATGTGTGTGTGTGTTCCTCTCTGTCTGTGTGTATATGTGCCTATCTGTCTGTGTGTCTCTCTCTGTATGTGTGTATGTAAATTGGAGGCTTCTGATTCCTCTTTCCATATAGGTATGTGTGTGTATTATTCATGTATGTGTGTGTGTGTGTGTGTTTGGAGGCTTCTGATTCCTCTTTCCATATAGGTGTATGTGTGTGTATTATTTATGTATGTGTGTGTGTGTGTGTTTGGAGGCTTCTGATTCCTCCTTCCATATAGGTGTGTGTGTGTGTTTCGTGACAATATTTGAAGGACCCATTTTCCTCTAATTTCTTTTTAGTGTGTATGTATGTGTGTGTTAGAAGGATAGTGTATGTATGTATGTATGTATGTTTGTGTGTGTATATGTGTGTTCTAAGGGTGGTGTGTGTGTGTTAGAAGGATAGTGTATGTATGTATGTATGTTTGTGTGTGTATATGTGTGTTAGAAAGATAGTGTATGTACTGTATGTATGTATGTATGTTTGTGTGTGTATATGTGTGTTCTAAGGGTAGTGTGTGTGTGTTAGAAGGATAGTGTGTGTATATATGTGTGTTATTATACTAATTATACTGTATGATTTATATAATATACAGTTTGTATGTATGTATGTATGTAGCTTGGGGGAAAAATAATTTGAAGGACTCATTTATTTATTATTATTATTTTTTTAGTTTGTATGTATAGATTGTATGTATGTATGTATGTATAGTTTGTATGTACCGGTATGTATGTATGTATAGATTGTATGTATGTATGTATAGATTGTATGTATGTATGTATGTATTTATGTAGTTTGGATTTATAATTATTTAAACTCCAACACACACAAAGGTTTAACACTAATTTTAATCTGTTTATTTTATAGGTGAGGAGAGAGGAGAGAAGAGACAAGAAAGAAGGAGAGAAGAAAGGAAGGAAGGAAGAAGGGAAGGAGGGAGAGAAGAAAGGAAGGAAGGAAGAAGGGAAGGAGGGAGAGAAGAAAGGAAGGAAGGAAGAAGGGAAGGAGGGAGAGAAGAAAGGAAGGAAGGAGGAAGGGAAGGAGGGAGAGAAGAAAGGAAGGAAGGAGGAAGGAGAAGATAGAGAGAGAAGGAGATAGAGAGAAGCCATCACTCAGATTAAACTTTAATTAAGGTAAGGTTAGGGTTTGGTAGTAAATATTAATTAATGTAGAATTAATTCTTAATTAATTTAAAGTGACAATAGAAGTCATCACTCGACACATTAAAGTTAATTATTAAGGTAATTTGAGTTAAGTCATTTTAATTAGTTAATTAATATAAAATTAATCCTTTAATTAAACAGACAATGAGAATAATTATCCAGAATTAATAGTAAATTTTATAAGTTGTTTTGTTAATCTATTTCTGTATTAATAAAAATAAAAATAATAATAGTAATAATAACAATAGTGATAATAATTTGAAGGACTCATTTATTTGTTATTATTATTTATATTTATTAGTTTGTATGTATGTTAGAAATATATTGTACTCAAACACACAAAGATTTA
>JAWZYT010002882.1:5000-35000 GCA_034508575.1 Petrolisthes manimaculis | reverse complement strand
TAGAGTAGAAGCTGAATGCATTTAGGATCCTCATACTGTATATATTTCTGTGACAATTTGACTCTGATTAACACCAGTCAATTTTTTTTATTCATTAATCAGAATTGACTTTTTACCATTTTGTGTCTAGGATAAGTATCAGTCATTTAGGACTTGGATATGTGAAGTATTTGAGTCCCATAGACTAGCATATCATATTACCAAAACCTGTGTGTCTAATACAAATACTGGTAGTTTAAATAATATAAATAATGGGGACCATATGTCTGAAACATAGGAACACAATATACAGACCACTTTTACACTCAATAGCATTATGCACGATATTTAAAGATGAGCATGATCTATGCATGAGAAAGTTGACAATGAGTTCTGGGGACAGGGAAGGACAAGCTATAGGATTGTCTAGCAGTGCAAGTTTTATTCTAAAATCTTACAAAAAGACTCTTCTGCCCTGGTCACACCCATTAGGGAGTTCCCAAGAGTTAGAAAGAATAAACTAAAGATGATGAACTATAAAGAATGCATCTAGACTATTAGACTACAAGTATTACACAAGCTATAAATATAATATTATGCCTGGACTTAATTTTAGCCCAAACATATTGTGCAAACAGGGAGCACAAGTTCCAGGTTTTTGTTGAAGCAGTTATCAATACAGTACACCAAATAATTAAACATTACAGTAATACATTATGAGGGTGTGATTACTTTATGATTAATGGTAATAATACATGCATTTAGCTTGGAAGGAAATAATTAATATGAGACATGGTAAGGGGAACAGAGAGAGAGAGAGAGAAATGAGATAGGAAGGGTGAGAACAAAAGAGTCAAAGGAAGACAAAGACACAGTAGGGGAAGGAGAGGAACCAATGGAAAAGTAAGGGAGTAAAGGACTTGGTGTGAGAGTGGAAGAGAGAGGAAGAGCAGGGTGAAAGGAAGAGGTGTAAGGAGGGAGGGAGGGAGGAAGAAAAGGAAGGAGAGAGAGAGAGGAATCAATAGAGCTGTGGGACGACTGAGACAAAGGGAGATGGACAAATGTTACTACTGTATACTGTACATTAATTATATTATCATTATCTATGTAAAACTGTCATTAGGCACAACTTTAACAATTGCAGAATTATATAGTAACTGAAAATGCTCCCAGGTTATCAAATTAAGAGGATGAGTTGTATATTATATCATGGAAAAGGATAAATTATTAGGGAGTTAGTCTTTCAGGTTATCAAATCCATTGTGCAATGGCACCATACTGAAGTTTAAAGTATTTAGACATGCACATATTCGTTACTAATATTCAATAAAATATTACATTAAAACATTCTGGTAACTTGATACTGGTTCTGTATCTATTTTAGGCTTGTCTAAGCACATGTATGAACAGAATACAGTACAGTACAGTACATATAAATGAGACCCTTAACCATACCTACAGTATGTGTGGTCTCAGTACATATTAACTACATCATAAGAATCCCCATACCCATCTTAATCAAACCACACCCAAACAAAGCAAATACTGGATTAAAATTACTCAAATAAGCAGAAGTAATTAACCCAACCAGTTCATATGTACTGTATTATATTGCTGGTGTTGCACTCTTTCTTCAGAGGGAAAATAATTACTGTAGAATGTATTTTAGTACATGTACATAAACTCTCTCCATATATTGCCATGGAAGGGACCGCACGTTGAGGTACCTATGGTAAACTGATTATAAAAGATTACTCATTATATGCTTCAGTATTAATCTGTTTACAAAGTCCATGCACTGAATGTAGTAAACTTTACATATACTAGTATACTGTACCTTTTAAGGATTTTCATGCCAGAATATTTGTCAATTATACAGACAAAGTGTACAATTCATATTTTTTACTGCAATGTTTCTAGTGTAACTGTATGACAGTCATAAGAAGAAAAGAGCACCTTTGCAGTATCATTAATGGGTACCAAAGGAACAAGCCATATACAGTACAGTATATTGATTTTAATATATACAGTACAGTATATTGATTTTAATATATACAGTACAGTATATTGATTTTAATCCACACACCAGTTCATGGCAGAAAAGTTCATATGCTACTGTATATGTTTAATGTGGTTATGCTTGCAGGAATTGTGGCTACTGTACTGTACTACAAATTATGCTTTACATGTTCATTATGTGTTTCTTGATATCAATATACATTAGGTAAATAAACAATGTCTTTCTCATTCTATATACAAAATTCCTTGCAAACATTTTTCATCCTGTTCTATCTCTCACTATTACTTTTACTTCATATACAAAATAAAAATACTATATAAAGAGCAAGAGAGAACCTCCACCAACACAAAACTCTGCAACACCACACTCCACCAACACAAGGACAAATCAGTGCTTCATTGTTCATTGGTGGATTAATCACGCCCCATCCCACCATAGCGGCCCAGGGAAGACCCGAGGGTGGCAGTGCAGTGAGATAAAAGACCAATTACTGCCAGGTTTGCTAATTACCAGCCTGGACTCTGGGTGAATATTGGTGCACTTTTTTTTACTATTTTGTTGACGGTGAAAAAAAAGAGTTCATATTAATGCTCCATTTTTCTGTTGGGATTTGGCTTAACAAAAATGTTAATTACAATCTTTGAAGACTAAAATATTAAGGGAGTTGTCCCCTGTTTATAAAGAAGGCTAGCATTAAATTCTACAATACAGTATTTACAAAAATAGTGCAGTATTCAGCCATGATGAAAACCGTTCAGGTACAGTATGTGTAAAACACAAACTGCCACTGTAAACTATTTTAAATAACATTATCTTCTTAATTAGCCTATGACTCTTGGGAAGGCACAACAATAACCTACTCTCATTAGACTACATAAAGGAGTGAAGCCGTGGAATGAAGTCTAGTCTGGGCTCCAAAGTACGTCAACATTGTGAAGCCAAGGCAGTTCATTTATCATTTTATACTGTACTGTATATTGTTTATTATTATCATTATCATTATTACTGTATCATTATTATTTTTTATTATCATTTTATTATTATGTACTATTATCATTACTATTATTGTTATTGTCATTATAATAATAATAATAATAATTATTATTATTATTATTTTTATCATTATCATTGTTGTCATCATTATTGCTTTATTATTGTTAACACAAGAACACATAGTAATGAAATCAGTCACCCTCAAAAGCTTGCTTCATGCCAAGTTCTGTGAGCCACTAATCCTCTTGCCTAGAGAACTGGGGTGAAGTTGAGGATTCCATGTATACTACAATGCTCACTTTTTCCCACCCGCCACCATGTGCATTATACAAAATTTGAAAATCATCATCACTTTGGATTACTTCACTTAGATCATCTACTGTGTTGGTAAATTGTACCATATTCTAAATTATACATTTGGAAAGTTGAAGTTTATTATTTAAAAAAAATTGTGTTCTCATCGATACTTTCACACCATGAATATTTGTTATTACTGATTTAGAAAGTAAACATTTGATACAAACATATCCATCATCAGAGAAAGTGCATACAATATTTCTTCTGAAGTAGAAGAGACTGGGGTATTTAGTGCTACCCGTTCAAAGATTCCTCATAAATGGCATACTGCAAGTTTGTGTTTTTTCACCATAAAACAATCACACTCACCTTGACAGGCTGGGTGAAAAGGACTGAGGATAACAATGGAGGACAGAAGAGCTGTGAGCCACTTAGTTACTTTGGCATTACCAAACTGAATGCCATATGCCCAGAGGAAGAAGACAGCAGTACCGATGCTAACAGCACACAGGAACCAAGCCACCAGTACAAACCACCAGGGCAGGCTCAACTTTCTTCGTCGCCCCTGAGGAGTGACAGATAGTGGATCAGTACCAGATTGGGGAAAGAAAGTTTGAGAGAAGGGAAGTAACTGTCTGAAGGAGCCTAAGTTTAGCTAGAACTATTGTACCAATGTCTACAATTAGTTTTGAGCTTCTATGTCAATTTAAGTATAATACAGGTATGAATTTGAAGAACAGTTAGACAGAGAACCTAAGGATGACTTACCACTTTGTTCTTATCCTTGTCCTTCTCCTGTTGTGCAATGAGCTCCTTTAAGGAAACAGTTGAATTGAGAGTCGTGGGTTTAGGATCCAGGGAGTAAGAGAAATTTCCGCTACCCTCTGACTCCACATCGGGGCTGCTCGGCCAAACAGCTTGAGAAACTTCAACAACAACTGCATTAAAAAACAATACTTACCTTGATGTGGCTTCTTCCATGGCCAATCCCAAGATGGGATCATCTGATAATGAGTAATTCATCATTATGAAAGAATAAGTGTAACATAAATAAGAAGGGATTTTGTTTTACTTCAACTCGTAATTACATCACTATATTATAATGTTCCCATCATCATTAAAATAAAAAGGAGTCTCCATTACATCTCACATCCACTTTTCTACTTTAATACAAATAGCTCCCACCATATATCATGGATTAACACTATACACTGCAACCATAACTAACATTCACTTGTCATCACATCACATATCAACATTGAAAGTTTCTCTCATGTCTCTCTCCCACATGCTACAGAATTAGTGTACAAGTACAGTACTATACAGGACATGCCATACCTGCACTTTCTCGCTGCTTTCTGAGAGCTATCTGCAGCCTGGACTCCTTCACCTTACGAGGGCGGGACTTGCGGAAGAAGAAAACAATAGCAAAAGAAGGCGGGAACACGATGAGGTTGCTGATGAATCCAATACCCAGGGCCTGAGGGGAAATACTGACAGGACCCAGCCTCAGTCCCCCACCGGCACCATCTTCTGGAACCTGGGGAAGGAATACATTTGCTAAACTTCTTGTATCTAGTTTTATAACACAGAATTTCAGTGAATTTTTACTTTGAGATCCAACTGGGTGCTAAAATGTCCAAACATGAGTGAGGAAACCCTGCCAAATCTAGTACAGTGGTTTGAAAAATGTGTTACCACCAACCTTCTGGTAGAACATGGCATTGACCAGCATGGAAAGGTACAGGAGAGCCATGCAGGAGGAGAGGCGCTGTACTCGGGTGAAGCGAGAGCGAGGTGGCCTCAGGAATACACTGAACCACAGATGGTCATCAGCCATGCTCTTGTCCACTGAGTGGGTGAATACATGAGACAGATCTCTCAGCTGTTCTTCACCAGCTACAGCAACAAGCCTGTCAATCTGAGAAAAGCAAGTATGGTAGCCGAGATAAGGAACTAGTCAGTATTTAAGCATACAGTACATTACAGTTAGTCAAAAGATATTTACCTGCCTGAAGCAATAAAAATTATGCAATAAGATGTAGGGCCTACTGTATATGGTCAAAAGATGAAAAAATATTGAAACATATTAATAAAATGTGGTCAAAGAATAGAAAGATAATTATGTGGTCAATAATTAGCAATTCATTTAATTCTCCATTCTCTGCTTACCAGTCCATCACCCTCCTCAACGGCCAACCACTGATTGCAGATAAATTGGAACTGCTCGCCGGTCCGTATGTCCCGCACCACCATGTACCCCAAGAACCAAGAGCTGCTCCGACCCTTTCCACCATTGTCATGCCAGATCCTTAGGTAGTGCAGTGGCCCCAGTGGTCTGTTGAGGTGATAAATTACAATATGTTTATAAAATATACCATAGTCACAATATTTCTTGGGAAGTTAGTTTTCTTCTTGAGAAATATACCGTACATATATAAATATATCTTAACACAAAGATTGAACAGGACATCCAAATGTGTTACAAGCATCCCACCATTTCTCTAAACACACACCTCCCAACCATCATAAGCCAATTAGAAAATCTTGCCATAGAACAGCTGAAAGAACTAAAATATAATGTCTTCAGAAAGCTGTCTAAAAATTTGTCAGGAGGCTGGAGGCTACCAATTCCTCCAATTTGTGCCAAGAAAAACATGCTCAATACAGTTTACATTGTCTGCTTTGTCACCCAATGTGGAGGAATCAGAAGTCTCTTACTTAACAAAAAAAATACAAAGCCTTTATAACTCCTGCCCTGTCTCCTAGTCGTCCTCACCTGCTGGTGGCCATGAGGTAGTGATCCACAGATCCCCTGGTCAGAAGTGGACGGGAGGTTTCAGCTTCATTGAGAGTCCGTACATCTGATTCCTCCCAATCTCCAGCAATCAGAAACTGAACCTGGAAGTGAGATATTTACAGGTTATACCAATCATCTTTTTATGTGAAAAATTCTCTCATAACCTTACCACTAGTTATGGTAATACAGTGCTGTAAATGTAAATACAAAATTTGGGACACACATGACCACGAAAGAAATATTATAACAGACTTCAAAAAGTGAGGGATTTATAAAATTTGAGAAGAAAAGCTTAAATAATAGAACCTGAGATGAAACAAATCCTGCATCACTCAATAAAAGGGAAGAGAATTTGAGAGATTCAAGAAAGAGTATATACATATCCCATGATACCTATGACTACAGGGTATAACATGAAACTCTATAAAAAGAGAAGAACACAACTTGTGACAAGACCTTGGACTTGGTGCCAGCATTGGGGATGTGAGGACATACAGATACTGGTCACTGGGTTCGTTGTCAGCCAGGGGGATCACACCCACCTTCTCCACATCTCTTCGATCCTTGCAGAGAGAGAGACAATATAAACAATTCATATTGATTATATGGTATTCCTCTTTCTTAAAAGATTGGAATTTGTTATTACCAGTTATCCTCATTTGAAGAAAAAACGGGTTGTTATGAAGTAGTCATAGAAACCCTGGCAAGATTCACATTATCCTTGTATGCACCACCATATAATGTAACCCAAAAGACTCACCTTGATCCTAGCGTACACAAGGCCTATGAAGTACAAGGCAAGGGATATAATCAGCGTAAGATAGATGGTGAGGTTGTCCAAGAAGCCAGCATTAGCAAAGACATAGGAAAAGTCGATGGCATTGGGGGCAACAAAGAAACCGGAACCGAAGGAAGTGAGATGGTTGCAGGCACAAGTGGTTATGGTTGTATTGGCTCCCACAACCTGTAGGGATAAGGTTCATCATGGTTATCAAATATTAAAAAAATCTGGCACTAAATACTGTACAGTACTGTACTAAAGGGTGTTTCATGTCCTTACTTAAGTCCACATCATCACAATCATAAATACTGTATGATGATAGGGGAACACAAACTGGAAGAATATCTCTCTCAATAGTTAGTTGAAGAAAAGAACTTCAGTCACTATAATTTGCATTTAACAACTGAAAAATCAATTGGTGAAAATCTAATGTTTCTGGCAAACATGAAAATTGCATTCTATAGACTAAATAATATACTATAAGTCTTTTTTTCTAAGGAGATTTAAGCTATGAAGATAGACTGACAAATTTGGAATAATTTACAGGATGAAGTCGTGTACAGTATGAAGCTAGTTCTCAAAATTATATAAGTAAGAACATACATCATGTAGACAAAAGAGACTTGCAGGATTATCCTATACTTTACTGTACTGCATGCATTATGCTTAATTATGCTTAATTAACAATGCCAAAGGTATTCTTTCCTATACAGTAGTAGGCCATATACAAAGACATTTTCCCAGTTAGGCTAGCAGACAAACAAAATTGTTATTCTTTGTGGATTATAATGTTCTGCCACATTCTGCAATTTAAAATTATCCGTATATTTAATTCTCTTCTTCAAAGATATATATTCTATAACATATTCAAACCTTCATTGCTTAAAATTCCACTCTTATCACTGTTATACAAGTGAGTGTCACCATTAAGTTTTGCCTATCCTATAATATTTAATAAATATGTAATAAAGAAATATATTTATTTTTCAGTCCACTCCTCAGAAGTTTACTTACTCTGCATCCCTCACTACTCCAGCTTAGCGTCTCCTTATTGAAGAAAAGGCAGGAGGACACAAAGGACGAGAAGGAGTAGCTCTCGTTGAAACCCTCACTACTCCAGCTTAGCGTCTCCTTATTGAAGAAAAGGCAGGAGGACACAAAGGACGAGAAGGAGTAGCTCTCGTTGAAACCCGTGGCAAAGCTGTATATAAAGGTGCCGGGGGGGAGGGTCCTCAAAGCAGGGATGCTCTTCTTGCTGGAGGGTGAATATGAAAGGGGTAACATGGAATATAAAATGTTTTAGTAAATTAGAGGGGAATGATTTCTTTAAAATGGATAAAGAAATTACAGTAGAACGCTCAGTCTGAGTCTGTGTGTTCTTATGTGTGGTACAATGTGAAAGAACTGGTAGCAACATAAAAAATTTGGACATCTTACTGCTGTACAACTCAAGCAGAATTATTTAAACTTCCATCTTATAGAGTTAACTCCATCAATCTCCTCTTTGTGGGCCCTACACAGGAATAGTCTTAATTAAGATTGACAATGACCATGTTCTAGTACAGTATGATGGTTACATGATATACTGTTCAATATTCACTTACCACAGCCTCAGTCATGTTGTAGTGTCCAATACCGATGGAATATGTCCCGGTGGCCTCCCCTATTGTCTCAGAGTCCAGAAATAGCTCATAGAATCCTGTGTCTGGTGAGGGGAGAGAAGAGAATACCATTAATAATTACTTTTGGTACCATGCGGAAAATAGACCATTACGTATGACAAACACGGCAGATGAGAAGAATGAACAAAGTTTAAGCATACAGAAGCTGGATATCAGTAAAGAAGGAAAAAAGATTATAGCACCGTATCAGGAGATAATCATGTGGAAAAAGATGGTTAGTGGCTTCTTTGCTAACACAACTTGGGATGGCATTAACTTTAGTTCTGAGTACAAGTACAGGAATTTTTCTGGTACCTAATACAATAATCCCATTGATGATTGTTTTTAAACAGAATTACATCTACTCTTTCAGACTAACATATTTTAAGTCCATTAAGAGAAAGTCCATTGACAGAACAAGATATGTTGTGACTTCCTGTCCAGTTCCTGTCTGGTATCTTTCAAGTCAGGCAAGTTATGAATCAGCAAATTAGTAAATTCCTACAAGTTACTAACATTCTTTTCAGCAATGCTTAATCAGTTTATTAGTGTCAATTATTAAAGAACTAGTAATAAAATAAGTTTGGAAAGCAATAGGAAGTACAGTACAAGATACAAACTTGGTTGAAAGAGCATAAAGGGATTAATACCGGAGAAAAAAATATTATTGAGAGAATTTTTGAAACGGTTCTACTGCATCTTCTGACCTCCAATTGAACTAAACTGAAAGTCTCCCACTATGTAGGCCTACTGTACTTACCAGGGTGATAGTTAAGTTCATTGAAATAGAGGAGATTTTCAGTGTGTTCAAGAGAACCATTGAGCTCCGAGGAAGACCAGGCCAGGACCCACTGGCTGGCATCAGACTGGTTGCTGGGGCTCACAAGAACTGACACTCCCAAGTTGGGTAGTGGCACTTCTACCTTGTGTATGCTCAGAGGCATTGTATTCGACACTCGTGGCTCTGGTGGAGAGGGAAATATGGTACTGTATAGTAAAGGTATTGTACAATATTCTGGATTTTATTTTACATTTGGCTTTGGTCCTAGGCTTCAAGCACGTGCAAAGGATCTATGCCTATCTCTCCGTCTCATTTTATCTAAGTACAGTAAGTCTATTTTTCTATTGGCTTAAATACTTATAAATTTGTCAGTTTACATTTAATTATCTCTTTCTTTACAAGCCTGCTGATTAATACTCGGAGCTTTGGCAGAAAAGTATGTTGTTTTTGTTGTTGTTGATATTATTTATCTATGTATCCTCCTACTTACTCAGTTTTATTCTATCTACATATCTGTACAGTACACTTATTTTTACTCTTTCTATCCAGTTGACACTTGAGGATCTAACAGAGGAAAGATATAAAGTACCTGTACAGTATATTCATGCCCATAAAAGCAATACCAATATATCGGTTCAGTTATCCTTCCATCTGTCTATCTATCCCCAACCAATGAATCTTGCAGTGTGGTCCTCTCCCCTTGAAAAATGTAGGACTGATCAAATTGGATTTAAAATTGAAATGAACTTTTATACAGACATTTTAGAACAGCAATAATTTAAAATAAATTATTTAGGACAAAAAGGACTTATAATGAAGTCAGAACAGAATTTTTTTGAAAACAAAGTGTCAGACAGAAAGAAAATATAAAACAAGTGTAGAAAACTTTGAACCATAATACAGATGATGAAAACAACAGAAGTAATGTGAAACATAATTTACTGATTATCAAGATAACACTACTAGAAATGCAACAACTGGGCTTATCTGCCACCAGAAAAGGTATAAATGAGGGTTTGAAAACTCTACTCACCAACCACTTCCGGCTCTACACTCGAACCCTCGTCTCGGGGAATGTGTATGATGAAGTCTCTGGTAGCATTGTGAACAGGAAGGGGATGGGATGCAGCATCTACCAGACTAAGCTGCACTGTGGAAGAATCATCACCCACCATAACCATGTACCTGCTTAGACCATTTAGCCATCTGTGGAAGATTTACTGAGGCAATATTAAAACTGTGGAAGTACAGTCCTATATTTAGTGTCTCAATAATATTCCTCCTGTACATCTCTTCTAGCTTGATTACCTAAACATAATGAAAGTGTAATGTAACACCTTTATGTGAATAATCAGCTGTTTCCTTTAACATAATACATTTATTAAATTGCCAAAGATTATTACAAACAAGGCCCCCAGTTTCAGTTACTGGTATTTTAGTGGCATTTCTTGGACAACAAAGCCTCACCTGGATCCCCACAGTGATGGACTTGTTGGTGAGGCAATCGTCAGGTTCGCTTACAATGGAGCAGTAGCTGGGGAACACATATGTTGCTCCACCCACACCCACCACACGACCATCCAACTCTCCAGCGTCAAAGAAACCTGATAGAGGGAAATGAACTTACGGTACTTAGTTGCCCTAGGGAGATCCTTTATAGGGAGATCCTTTATGCAGACTCCAAGAAGCTGGCAGCAGATAATGTTGATGCATCACAACATATAATTAACTACCTCATGGAAATAGCAGAAGTAAGTTCCATTTATTCTTTTTCAGGATCACTACATACTTAAATCCTCACTCCCAGGTAACCATATTTTGCCACACCCTTTGTCTCAGTTTGTAAGCATAATATTACAGTTATTTTATAAGTATCTGTATTCTGTTGCAAACATTGATATTTAACAATAAATGGTCTAAACTCGCTCTATATATCAGCCAAATATATACAATGTTTTGGGTTGTGGATAAATCCTTAATCATATTACAATTCAACTTACCAACAGCCATATTGACCTTTCCCCCAGCCTCCACTCTAGCTGGCTCCTCCCCCACCACAGCTGATGCCAGGAGGGACCCTTGTGCACTCCCCACCACACCCCAGCCTCCACTCTAGCTGGCTCCTCCCCCACCACAGCTGATGCCAGGAGGGACCCTTGTACACTCCCCACCACACCCCAGCCTCCACTCTAGCTGGCTCCTCCCCCACCACAGCTGATGCCAGGAGGGACCCTTGTGCACTCCCCAACACACCCCAGCCTCCACTCTAGCTGGCTCCTCCCCCACCACAGCTGATGCCAGGAGGGACCCTTGTACACTCCCCACCACACCCCAGCCTCCACTCTAGCTGGCTCCTCCCCCACCACAGCTGATGCCAGGAGGGACCCTTGTGCACTCCCCACCACACCCAGTAGTGACTCCACCTGCACCAACACAACACATTACTTTATCATTTCTAATATTTAGGGTTAGATGGGAAAGGGTTTAGTTACTACATAACATCATTCACAGTTTCTAAATAAAATTCCAGTGGAGAGTAACAACCTCAGTATATTCTATACAGTCAAAACATACAAAGCTCCAATAGGTAAATGTTTGATACCACATTAATATATAACCAACACTTACCTTCTTATTGGCATCTTCATCTTCCTCTGAAGGTAAGTACTCTTCCTCCACCTCTTCCTCTTCTTCATCTTCAGTTTGGTTCCAAATTGACCTCCGCAACCTTCTCCTTGCCATTGCTACCATTTTTTCCGCCCTCTTTTCACTGGTGCCATTTCCTTTCTTCACATTTTTATTTACACCCTATGGGAGAAGAGCTTTATGAAGAGGATAAAAAGATGATTCAATAAAGAGAATGTGAGAAAAGGAAGCAGATTCAAAGAAAGAGTAATAGAGGTTTGTAAGTACAAAGAAACCTGGACCTATTCTTCCACAGCCACATCCTGTGGGGAAGTTTCTACAGGATGCAAGGTATTATAAAAACAATATCTCATGTATTCATTCTCATAACATAGAAGATTTTCTGGCATACTGTTCCCAGGATACAGCAAAGTGTTAGTGATATTTGACTGTTTGTTGAAGAGTATCAAACTATCACATCATTATGAAAACAATCATAATTACTATTCCCTTCCTTTCATCCCAACCTCATCCAGAGGTGATGCCTCTACCGGTAATTTATGAGTTGGCATTCATGATCTACATAAAATTATGGTATATTTAAGTATTTTTGGTTCAATAACTTGAAAACTAGAGACAATATCATAGAACATTTTAACTTTAGAATTCCTTTCATTATTATATGAAGTGAGGATAGTTCTTGGGACATTACGTATATGACACAATAAATAAACCTTTTAATACTTCTCTAAGGTAACAGTTGCTATATTTTTTCTCCAACAATTATCTGCCCTACAATGCATGATACAGTTTTGAGCAAGTGTACCGTAAGGAGACTAGCAGTGGTAGCCAGAGCCCCAGCAGCAAAGTCCTTCTGTTGAGCCAGAGGGGCAGTGCTGTCTGCTGCCCCAGCCAATGTCTTCAAGGCTGCCACAGCACCTTCCTGGCTCTCCTTAGGTAATGGGTCAGCGATGGAGCCCAGGATGTTGTTCACCTGCATCAAGGAAAGATTTCTTGAGCAGGTAATATGGTAACTTGATGTGGAAGGAATGAAGAGATAACTAGTCTTACTATTGTATGTATGTTCTTATTAAAACATAAACAGACATAGTACAGTATCTTCCTCCTGCAATATTTTGTTATCACAATAGAGTGTGGTCATACTATATCCCTTCCTCCTTATATACAGTAATACTGTTCCCATATTATCAAGAGTTGAGTGTCACCTATTTTCTTCTTCTGTCTTAAGGATCCACAATGGAATTAATGGAGTATGTACCTATAAGCAATGATACATTTTATGATCTTCCTATACCAGATTAAATAGTGATTACTATACTGTACCTGTAGGACTTCATCCATGGAGGTGATAGAGAACTTGTCCACAGAACTGAGCATGTCCTTGTTCTTTTCCTGGGTTGCTGATGATTCATCTTCTTCCTCCTCATCATTGGCTTTGTTATCTGATATGAAGAGAGGACTTCAGTTACTAAATCTCCATTGGTGGAAATTCTATTCAGTAATTATCTAATACCAAAATATTAACAAAAACACTGTAAATGTCAATTACAAGTACAGTATTATAATAATTATTATACTGTAGTACCGGTAATCAGTTGTAGTATTAGTGCGTTGTGTAGTAAAGGACAAGATATTTGGGAGGGTGAAAGGTTTGGATCAAAATGGTGCATGGTAGAAATCACAAGGAGGAGATGCACACATAAGTTAGGGGAAAATTTGGGTCGGTGGAGCAACTTTGTTGTGGAGGGTAGTGCATAGTTTCCTGTCATTATATATGGTATGGAAGTGTGAATGAATGTGTGCAAATGGGAGAGTGACTGATATAAAGAGAGAGTGGACACATTCTCTGGTGCTCTTGCTTGAGGGAGGGAGCTCTCAAGAGTGGTCGTTTTGAGTTGATTTTGTCTTTTATATTCATAACTATTATTCCAGATATCCAGGGTCTTTTCTTACTTCCTTTCCCTCTTTTGTCTAACCTTCAGAATTTTCAGCTTCCGAGGGCAGAGTGATGCCCATGAGTGACTTCTCAGCAACATATCCACACGGGTCTGATCCCTTGCACTTACTGCCTTCAATAGTGTTTTCCTGTAAGAGAATGATTGTGTACATTATAAATAAACATAGGAGAATTTCAATATGGAAAGAGTAAGGGGTTAGGAAGGGATAAACATGGAGTGGAGTTCTATACATAATAGATTTTAGTTCATCCAGGACAACTAGAAAGTGATATTTAGGTTATTTTTCAAATGGAACAGAATAATGTCTCATTTGTTCATGTTCTGTAATGTTTTGTTCATTAATGTGATAAACTACTGAATATGAAATTAACTTTCAACTATGAATCTCCAAATTCTTGCAGACTGTCTGTAGCATAATATTCAAAATATTTACATCTAAAACACTGATTACATGACACATAATACAGTATGAGGAATGATATGATAACTAAATTGTTCCATAGACTGTGTTCAGACATGTATTGCCTGATAATTGTCACTGTGTCCCTCCAATTTGAGAAGGGCTTGGCTTTACTTACCACTCAATCTGTATGAGTATAAAACCTTTGACATGGTTACAGTTGGCTCCACATTCTCATTACTTAATGTGAATGATTTTATTTGGATTTGTGTCACCATTTTTACCCACGAATGATCCTGCAAGTCAACTATTAGTTAGATGTTTGAGAAATGGAGTACATCAATATTATTATAAATCTGGAACACTAACCTGGTTTGATATTCTTTGAAGAGTTCCTGTGAGGGAAGAAGAGGAATGACAACAGCAGTCATGTACAAAGTTTCTGCTCCCAGCTGATCTGATACACCTGCCCACAGTGTTAGGTTGGCATAGGGCAATATCACCTTGGAACTGAATGTTAGAGTTACTTTTTCTCCTCGTTCAGTGGTGGCTGCAAGCAAGGACACAGTGTTTATCTTGATTGTTGCAAACATTGCTGCTACTACATACACATGCATGTACGTATGTATAAATGTAAATTACCAATATAAACAGACTTGAAGCATCAAAGCTAATGATAACAACCAACATTAACACACAGACATAAACTAGAAAACAGATATAAAACAATTAGTGCATCATATATTTTGACAATAACTTACTGGTGAAAGAAAGGGATGGAGAAGAAGACTGATAACAAAATGGCAACAAAATTGAGAATAAAGAAGATTAAGTTAATCATTTGCTGATAAATGAAAAAAACATTAAAAATAATGTATTCCCTTACCAAAAAAGGAATACTTGGGTATTTCAAAACCCTCAGGGTCCTCCCAGTCGGTGCAGTTTAGGATCACTGTGTCAGTAAGTGCAGTGACAATGAGGGTGGGTGGCTCTTCCCTTCCTACTCTCACCTCCACCTCAAAACTCCCCTCTTCCTCTTCCTCCTCCTCTTCATCCTTGTGTATGTCTTGCATCACCTCAGCAGTGCAGGTTCCTCCAACTGGTGCCTCATTGATCCTTATCCGCTGAAGAGCCAACCCTGTATCATAGAAAGTTGGTTTGATACACTCATCCTAACATGAAATAATATGAAATTGGAGCAAAGTATTATCAAGAGCAAATAATTTCTGATTTATGCAACCAAGGGCAAGTTTGTGAAAGTCATAGTAGTGAATTATGATAAAGAGATACATATATACATATTATTCATGTGAGGCACCAATTATGAAATACTGGTTTTATCATCAACTTTATCACCAACATTTCTTTCTCTCCTTCATCACTCATCCTCTGCCCTATCTGAGTTATTGTATACTCACCCTCAGATGTTTCTCCGGGCCGTGTGGCTGTCACTTGGACATCAAATGTACGGAACTGAGAGCCAAACTTGACCCAGAAATCATCCAGGAGAGCCAACTTCCGTTGATTCAATCCTGGCAAATGTGAAAAATACAACAGTTAATTTTATCTTTCTTACTAATGAAAGAAAGGGATGGAGAGGAAGACTGATGGACAGTTCCTTCATACTCAAATTTTTTTACTACAGTACTTTAATCAACTTACCTCTACTCTATTCTTTAAAATTACTATCTCCTCTTCTTCAATGACACACAACTTCATCTTTCCTCTCCTCACATTATTTTTGGTGCTTCTTTCTCTCACAACCTCTCCTGGAGTGATCACATTGCTTCTCTAGCTAAAACTGCCTCAAAGGTGTTTGGTGTGCTGCACAATTTCCATGAATTTTGTAAATCCACACAGCTGCTGTCTTTGTATAGGGGTCTCATCCAACCAGTATGGAGTACAGTACAGCTTTGATATATGGGAGTATCAAATCCCTTTTGTCTCATTAATTCTCCCCATCATACTGACACTTCACCACAAAGTTGCTTAATTCTCTCTCTCTTCTATCATTTTTACTGGACATTCTAAATTCATTCAAGTACACAACTGGTTATACCTAACTCTGAAATACTCTCCCTTCATCCATCTTTCCTCAACAATATGAGTTGTCCTCCTTCAAATGTAATGTGTATTGGCATTTTAAAAGAACTATTGTTTGATGACTTTAGACCTCCCTCACTCTATTTTAACTTTGGAAGTAAGAACATTAGGTGAGCTCCTTTCCTTTATTCCTCACCTTTCTCAGTAAAGCACTGTAGAGACAAAAAAATGCACTTTACACACCTATAGCCACATCCATCACATCAAGGGGCTGAATCAGGGACCCGGCCACACCTGCCACATTCAAAGGTACCTTCCCACAGCCATCCTCTCCCACAGCTTCTTCTCCAGCCTAAAGCAAAGAAGGGAGATCAAGAAGATATTTTTTAAATAGAAAATTGCAACATCTAGTAAGACTATTACGGAGGTCATATTAGGATTCAAAACTGATATTGTACAGTACCCTGAAAGCTAGAATAATAATTGATGCCACAATTATATCACTCATAAACAGATGCCGAGATAAAAGAGGGGTCCTACAATCCATAACATTTATGCAACCCTCCATCACCACACAAATTTTCTTCTAATCAAATCTGACACACAGGCCTCTCACAATCACAATCACACATGTCTCCCTCTCATTTTCACCATGCACTCCCCCCTCCCAAATCATTCGTACGGCTCTTCCACCACCTCCACCACACAGTCCTCCTTCTCACCTCCACAACACAGCCACTCTCCAGAATCAGCTTTTGTGGATTGACAAGCTGAGCGCCTTCCACCTGCCGACAGATCCAAGGGGGTGAGCAGGCTGACGTCAGGGTTGGTGGGTCACCCTCCACCACCTCCACTTCCACTCCTGTCCCACTAGTACGCCCGTCCTTGCTCCTTGTCTAGAGGAGTGACAAAAGAAGTTGTGTAATGCTAAAACTAGAGTATTTAATTAACTGATTTTATCTTTCCTCTGTATGTTTTTAATTATCAACTTAGCTTCCCAAAACTGGTTAAGTTAAGGCAAATTAGTATTTCATTCCTCTCCATCATTATGTCAACTATAGCCCCCTTCTTTTGAAATTCAGTAAATTATTGTACAGTATTTTTTCCTTACATATTACATAGGGGACTATTCTAATCCATGAAGTATTATAATAAAAGATAGACACTTTGCTATTGTGTTGTTTAACAGCTAACATTTTATACATAACCCGTGGTGAAAATACCCTGACCTTCTTATACTCCTTCTTTAGCAAATGCTTCATGCACATAGAAAATATTCAACTACCCTTCATTGCATCCAATACTCATCTCTACACACTGTAAATGAGGCTATAAAAACAAAGCTTGTGAACAAATTCAAGTAAGAGGCAACCATGAGCCTAGGTGTTTAAGTATAGGGAGCATATGTGTGTGTTAGCCAGAGCCTACAGTTGAGTAAATAAAGTAAATTAACTAGGCTGAATAGGTTAATGCCATTTCTGAAATTTAGAATAAATAAAGGTATAAATATAACTATGACATTTGACACTTTAAATTACATACCCATACCGTATTACTAATGATGTAAGGTTTTAAAAACAATTACTTACAGCAACTTCAATCTTGTATGTAATGTAAGGAGTCCTGAAGAGGTTGACACTAATGCTGAAGTTAGGGCTAGCATTAGACATCATGCCTGGTCCCTGTCCCCAACACCCTCCTCCCTCGCGTCCCTGCCCAGTGCCATACTCCTCCCTACTGGTTGGTGGATCTGAGGTGACCTTCTCACCCTCTGATGGCAGCTCCTCCCCCTCAGTTACTGCTATTCATCTGTAACTTTCTCTCTCTCTCTCTCTCTCTCTCTCTCTCTCTCTCTCTCTCTCTCTCTCTGTCTGTGTGTGTGTGTGTGTGTGTGTGTGTGTGTGTGTGTGTGTGTGTGTGTGTGTGTGTGTGTGTGTGTGGTCCCATGTTGTATAATAGACATCTTCTCGGCATTGCCAGGTGAAGGACACCAGCTGCACAAGGAAGGGATACATTAAATGAAGGATCAATTAAAAAACAAAACAAAACACACTAATACCTGCAGTGGAACAACAAGCATGATCATATAAGGATTTGACCAACAGTAGTGCCAATTAACCAAGGTAAGTATTTAGCACAAATGGAGGTCAAAGATATGCAATTTGTAATGACATACCGGTACCTTAAGACATATTGTGAGTATAAAGCAGCATTATAATTGTCAGCCCAAGTTCTTTAGTTATGTAAAGAAAACTTTGTGACCCATTCAATATATCAAAATCAGCTGGAAATTACTTTAACAGATAAAATACAGTAGTACAATGCAGTACTACAAAATTAATAAAACTGGTAATGGTTTGTTAACATACTAGATAAATCTTAATTGTTTTTAATAAAATTTCATAGTATTCTTAGACATCAACTTGAAAATGATATATGTACTATATAATATAGACAAGCATGTTAGTTTAGAAAAAAAAAACTTTAAAATACTGTATTAACACTCAATAATACATTTACTACTCCTACAGCTGACAGCATAAATTCGCGTCCATCTCGTGTACTTAATAATGCTAATATGACCAGATAGTTGCATTCTGAACTAACAACATGTGTGATTTATCATATGTGAAGTATATGTCATCTCTACATTCAAATTGTGTTACAACATCAATACAGCTCATACATACTGTAGGTGTAAATGAAGTGAACTTATGCTGCCGACTGTACATACCATTCAGAGTTTTTCAAAATCTGAATGGCAATGTTTCATAGGTGAAGGCCAAAATTCCATTACAACAATTAACACCAACAAAGCTGACAAGACTCACAGGGATTTCTGGGTAGTCGGGATCAAAAGAAAAGTGGCCAGGGTTGAGGTTGGGAGTCTGTAGGGTAGGCCTACCCCGACGTATCCTGGGAGCTCCCCCCTTCACTGCTACCACCACAAGATCACTTTTTCCCACATTTACCCCCGATTCACCAGTTATGGTTTCCCAAACCAACACTCCATCCTCATCTGTGAAAAGTGAATATGAAAAGGAAATCCATCTAGTGAGGTAGTATGCTTGATAGTACAGGTATGCCATAAACTCTGATAGTTAAACATCATTAAATATCCTACTTCCATTAGATTTACTATTACCAGTAATATCACAGAAACTTATTGATTATTGATACTACATGACCATGAAGCCATTACAGTATTAATTTCAACTCGGAGATATGTTTTGTTCTTAGTTTGAATGGGAAGCACAAACTTATTGCAGTATCCTGAATAACAATTCAGCTTCCTTTATGCAAAAGAGAGTGGAAGATTTACAGCTTTATGTACAGGTGAATACACATAAATGAGAGACAGATGTATTCCTTATACTGTAATCAACACTTCCCTAAGAGTTAGGAGCCATGTTTCAACAAATCATTGCAAATCAATGACACGGGTTATAAAAAGTTATAGCTTCAGAAAATCAGAAGTGATTACTCATGTAACACTACCTGTGAGTAATACTACTCTGTATTATCGTTAATATTTTAACATCAAGTGTCGAATAATATAATTGCTGGAATATGTTTTTTAATGCAAGAAAACTAAATAGTTTATGGTAAGTGAACATGAACAAAATAAAATCGCTCTAGGGTGGTCCACGTTGACCGGTTGTGGCGGTACTTCGGGCCAGGGCATTACTCCTGGGGTAACGGTCAGGGTGGAGAGACTGTGGAAAGTGGTGAAGATGTAGAGGAGGAAGAAGAAACTCCAGACGAGGAAGAGGTGGAAATGTGGGAAAATGGGGCGATACAGGTTGGTGACTCGCCCGATCCAGAGCAGAGACCTTGCCGCAACAGGAGGAGGCCTGGGTGGTTAGCAGATTTTGTTGTGGAGGATGAAGACTGAATTTAGTTTGTAAAATGTTAGGGTGCCATTCCATTATTATTTCTCATGTTTTTTTTTTTTTTATATTGTGAATCTTTAACCAAGTTTGTGCATAGACAGTCGGGTCGACTGCTTTGAGGGGAGGGGGTAGTGTTACGATTTAGGTTTAATTTGGGTAAATTTAGGCATGCATGGATAAAGAGTTGGTCAGGAGGAGAAAGGGGTTGGCAACACTGGTGAGAAGACGGGGGACTTTTGGTGTGTGTGTTTGTGCCTGGAACTTTGATATATGTGTGCCAGATTTGTGAGTGTTGTGAGGGAATATAACCTGTTTAGGGAGGTGCCTGTTAGCCTAACTGTAGACTGGCAACCCTTGTAAGGTGAGATTAGTGAGAAAAATAAACTTATGTGAAACTACCCCAGTGTGTTGTTGTTGTTGTTGTCCCTTCCCCCACCTCTTACACCTCGCCTATATACCCCGGCACGCTGAACTCCTAGTTTGTATAAGTCCTGCTGGTACCCAAGTGGTCCTGGGGTGAGTGGGCAGTGTAACAATTATAAACATAATAATTATTTGAAAATCCAAAAAAAAAGCCTAAAATTGATTTTAATGCTGAAAACAAACGTGAATTTAATTACAAACACCAATACACAGAAACAAACACACTCACCGTGCTCAGTTCCTGTTTGTTGAATCCATACGGGAGGAGATACAAACGGATGGGGCTGAGCAGCATCAAAACAAACAGGAAACACAGGGCGACTGGTGATTGTTTCACGACCCAAAGTATTATCAACATTATCAGTTGGATTCCCGTGAAGCTGTGCATTTTCCAAGTTCGCACCTGAAAAATTGGAAAAAAAATAAAGATTGTGTATGTCAAAAAAAAAAAAACATTGTTTGAATGTATATATAGAAATTTGTTTTGTGATGTGTAGTTTCATATAAACCCATAAATTTGATATACATTTTTTATTTTCTGTGTATATAATATATACTGTATATAAATTTTTGTGTTTGAATGTATATATAGAAATTTGTTTTGTGATGTGTACAATCATATAAACCTATGAATTTGTTATATATTTTTTATTTTCTGTGTGTGTGTATGTATGTGTGAGCAAAATAATGTTTTTTGCTTTCAAAAGTATATATAGAAATCTTTTTGGTAACCTATAGAATCATATAAACATATAAATATTATACACATTTTTAATTTTCTGTGTGTGTGTGTGTGTATGTATGTATATGTGCACAAAAAAAAAATGTGTTTGAAAGTATATATAGAAATGTGTTTCGTGATGTGTACATACATATAAACATATAAATATTATAAACATTTTTTAAAATTGACTCACCTTTTTTACATAGGGAACATTGGGGTGATGTTTAACAGGCATCAGTACCAGTATAAACCTCTCTAGGAATTGTATACCAGCGGTGGATGATACACCCATATACAGGAATATACCCTATAATACAGCCTTGGGGACCAGGTTTAATACACACCCTAATAATACACTCAGTATGGACACCACGATGGCACTCAGACGCTGTTCTGTTTGGAAAAAACGGAAAAAAACGGCGATTAGAAAAAAAAAACGGAAAAAAACACCGATTTATTAGAAAAAAAACTGAGAAAAACCGCCGATTTGAAATTAATGTTTACATAAAAATGGATAAAACGGTGATTTGTTAGAGAATTTGGGAAAAACGGTGATTTATTTGAAAATGTGTAGAAAAAATACTGATATTAAATAATGATGTATAAAAAACACCAATTTATTAAAATATGTAGAAAAAATACCGATTTGTTAGAGAATTTAGGAAAAAAAACACTGATAAATTTAAAATATGTAAAAAAAACTGATATGAATCAAAAACACCGATTTATTACAGATGTAGAAAAAAACATTGTTAAAATTAGGAAATCATACACACACAGATATACATACATACATATATATCATATATATATATATATATATATATATATATATATATATATATATATATATATATATATATATATATATATATATATATATATATATATATATATATATATATATATATATATATATATATATATATATATATATATATATATATATATATACATAAATACATAGATAAAAACACCCAAACAGTCCTAACACACACACACACACACACATACACACATACATACATACAGTGAAAAAAAAAAAAAAAAAAAAAAAAAAAACACCGAAAAAAAAAAAAAACGAAAAAAAAAAAAAAAGAAAAACCGTAGAATTTGCTCACCTTTCACCCCTTCTATCTTTGGACTCTCCCCGGGTGCCTGTGTGGAACTCATGACGGTGAGTGCCGACGTGTGTGAGACCGTCCTGACACACACAGGTCCCATAAACGGAGCACCAAACACACCACACACCAAGTTAATAAAACACGACAAAACAATGTCAAAGTGGAAACCTGAACCCTTGGTCATATTACGCTCAGGTTTACTTAATATTAAACTGTAAGAAAGAAAAGATAGATTATTATTAGTATTAGTAGTAGTATTATTATATTATATTTTATTTTATATTCTGTATGTATGTCTGTATTGTATGTATGTGTGTGTCACACACATACATACAGTATATAGACAGAGTCTGTATGTCTGTGTGTACACACAGACATACATAGAATATAGATGAAGTCAGTATATACACATGTTAATATATCATTATATCATTATGTAAATTAATAAATAAAAAGAGACAAAAAGATTGTTTGTCTGTGTGTAACACAGACAAACACAGCAACAAACAGTGTGTGTGTGAAACACAATTGTATTTACTAATATTATATTGTATCTGTGTGTTACACACAGATACAATATAAACAGTCTGTGTGTATAAGTGTTTATATATCAATATATCACTGTGTTAAACACACAGTCAAACAGAAAGATAGAGTGTGTGTATATATAAAGATAGAGTGTGTGTATATATATAATATAGTATATATTAATATTTACTGACATATATTTTCTTCTAAGAACACAAGGAAGAATAGCAAGAGTGACAACAAAGTAACCATGCATGTGCGTTTTTTTGCAATTACAAGCGCGTGTGTGTACGTATGACTCTGAAATTCGGCGTGTACATGCGCGTGTGTATGACAAACAAACGGTAAAAACGTGAATACTTACTGACAAATATTTTCTTCTAAAAACACCAAAAAGAATAGTAAGAGGGAAGCCGGAGCCGCCATGAACATACACCACACCGGTAACGGCTTACTCACACCAAACGGATTAATACACCAGCCACGTATGGACGGATCAGAGGGACGTATACCCTGAGGCATCACCAGTTTGTCTGTATGTGTGTCATGGAGGAGATAGTCTAATAAAACCATTAATATTATACTGATGGGAACGCCAAAGTCACCAACCTAAAATAGAAACAAAGAAAGGAAAAGAATTAATAATAAATAAGAATAATAATATATATATATATATAATAATAATAATAATATTAATATATATATGTTATAGTAATAATATTAATAATAATATTAATATTTATAATAATAATATTAATATTAATAATAATAATCATAATATTAATAATAATAATATTAATAATAAAGAATAATAGTTGTAATAGTAATAATAGTAGTATTACTATTTATAATAATAATAGTTGTAATAATAATTGTATTTATATTAATAATAATACTATATATATAATAATATCTACAAGGTTATGACATATCTATAATATAATATAAAACAATAATTAATATCAGTAATAATAATAAATAATAATTAATTAATATTTATATATAATAATAGTAGTATATATATGTATGTCATAGTATTAATACTGTATCTACAAGGGTATATATGTACCTAAAATATATATATATTATATTAATATTTATAATAATATTTATAATAATAATATATTTATGTACTAAGAATAGTAATAATAATAACTATAAAGTAATAATTATATATATAATAATATTAATATTAATTAATAATAATAGTACTGTATATATATAATAATAATGTTTATATTATATAATAATAATAAATATACTAATAATTATATGTAACAATGATAATAATATATATAATAATAATAATAATAATAATAATAACATTAATAATAATAATATATATATAATAATAATTAATATCAATATAAAAAAAAAAAGTCAAAAAAAAAAAAAAAAAAACGTTAAAACCAAACACTCACGCTTCGTCCTAGAAACTTGGAATTCCTGAAGTGTTTTAATTTGAAGGTGATTATAAACGTTCCAAACATGAGTATCATGGAGAGTAAAGCGGTGTTTGGTTGTGGCAGCGTCTCCAGTCCATACGGGGCCGTGGTGGTGGTGGTGTTTGTTGGTGTGCCGTTTGTTTGTCCGTTTTCTTCGGTCCTGTATAGGGAAATAATAATAATAATATATATATTTATATTTATAATAATAATAATAATAATAATAATAATAATAATATTTATATTTATAATAATAATAATAATAATAATAATAATATTAATATTTTTTTTTTCTAAGTTAATATTTAATAAGTTCATTTTATTTTTAAATTCAAAATAATAATAATAATAATAGTAAAATTTATAATAATAGTAATAATAATAATAATATATATATATATATATATTTATAATAATAATAATAATAATATATATATTTATATTTATAATAATAATAATAATAATAATAATTGTAATAATAATATATATATTTATATTTTTATAATAATAGTATTTTTTTTTTTTTCTAAGTTAATATTAATAAGTTAATTTTATTTTTAAATTGAAAATATTAATAATAATAATAATAATAATAATAATAATAGTAAAATTTATAATACTACTAATAATATTAATAATAATAATAATAATAATAATAATAATATTAAATATTTAAATATATATAATAATAATATTTATATTTATAATAAATATAATAATAATAATTATAATACAGTAGAGCATCTATTTAGCGCGAATCTATTTAACGTTTTCTTTTTTACCCCGAGACCATAAATTAAGGACAGTATTTCAGTTTAAAACATTTTTTTCAATTTAGCGCGAACACCCGCCATAAAATATAAACAGTATTTTGCCGCCACTCCACTTCCCGACGCTCTGTCTCCAAGCCACTGTGTGCTCCGCCTCCGCGCTGCCAAGTGTGTGTGTGTGTGTGTGTATGTATGTAGGTCACACACATACACACACACATATATAAAGGTAATCATAATATCAACACACATACATCTGTATTATAGTACTCTCTCGTGCCACGTGTGTTCAACCATGCCCAAGCCACCAGCTAATTCTGTGTTATCAGGCCCCAGTCCTAAAGTTCAAAGAAAAGGAATAACAATAGAGGAGAAAATTAAAGTGCTAGTTGCCTTAAGTAAAGGAAATGGAGCATCAAGCCTGGGTGGGGCGTCAGTTGGGTCTCTCTCAGAGTTCTGTTCCTACAATTAACAAAAACGAAGAGAAAATTCGAGCAGCTTATGCCTCGCCAGATATATCAAAAAACAAGCTACATTTAAAGTCTGCTGTGTATACTGAGATGGAAAATGCTCTAACATTGTGGATGGAAGATATGCGACGGCGTAAACTTACTATATCTGGACAATTTACAGCAAGCACAGGATGGCTATATAAATTTATGAAACGGATTGGTACAAAAAATATTACCGTGACTGGAGAGGCTGCCTCAGCTGATTACGGAGCAGCCGAAGAAATGAAAATTAAAATGAAGGGAATGGTGGAAGAAATGAATTATTCTCCCCAGCAAGTGTGGAACTGTGATGAGACGGGACTTTATTGGAAAAGAATGCCAAAGAGAACATATATATTGAAAAAGGAAGAAAAGGCACCTCAAGTATATTTGATGAATGGTATATAGAACATGCAATCCCAGCCATAGAAAATGTAAATAAGAAGCATAATATGGCTAACAGAGCCATGGTTATTACAGACAATGCCTCAAGTCATTCAAAACATCTGTGTACTGTCAGTGATGATGTGAAATTGTGTTTTTTGCCTCCAAATGTGAGTTCCTTGATTCTCTCTCTCTCTCTCTCTCTCTCTCTCTCTCTCTCTCTCTCTCTCACCAGTGTCTGTGTGTGAGAGAGAGAAAGAGAGAGAAAATGTGTGTGTGTGTGTGTGTGTGTGTGTATGTATGTATATATATGGACGCAATTGGCAACATTTCCCGTGATGTAGTAAAATAATTGGAGATAAATGAGTCCTTCAAATATGGCCACGAAACACCACCTACATGGAAGGATTTTGTTTTGTGGCATAGACAGAAGGAATCAGAAGCCTCCAATTCTCATACACGATCACAGGGTCCTTAAAGCCATTGTCAAGCTTGGAAAAGAAATAAGAGGCAATGAGGGATTTCAAGAACTGTAAGAAAATGATGTTGTTGAACTCCTAGACAGCATGGCTGAGCCTCTCACACCTGAAGCAGCACTGGAAATGGAAGAAATGGTGAAGGAAAATGATGATGATGAAGAAGAATCAACAGAAAATTCAGCACAAGCTAAGAAGGAAATGACAATTCCTAAGTTGAAGTTAACTTTATGCAGAATATAAATGCTGCCTACTAATATATATAGATAAATAAATAAATAAATAAATAAACAAATATAAATAGAAAGATATAGATAGAAATAGAGACAGATAGAGATAGATAGAAAGATAGAGATAGAAATAGAGATAGATAGAGATAGATAGAAAGATATAGATAGAAAGATATAGATAGAAATAGAGATAGATAGAGATAGATAGAGATAGATAGAAATAGAGATAGATAGAGATAGATAGAAAGATATAGATAGAAATAGAGATAGATAGAGATAGATAGAAAGATATAGATAGAAATAGAGATAGATAGAGATAGATAGAAAGATATAGATAGAAAGATATAGATAGAAATAGAGATAGATAGAGATAGATAGAAAGATATAGATAGATAAGTAGTCAGGAGAGCAGCTTCAACCTACTCTAACCTGCTGGTAAAGATGGTTATGGCACAACAACAATGTACAATAACTTCCTTTTTTCTTGTGAAGAGTGAAAATTCCTAAATGAATTAAAGTTTTTATTTTATTCTAAAAAAAACCCAGTGAGGAAACCGTATTATTTTGTTTTAATGTGTGCTTATTATATTTTGTTTAGAGGAGATGTAGCCAAAATTAAAATAAGACGAATGCATAGATTAAGAGAGGAATGGGACTAAGAGAAAGTGGAAAGTGATGGAACGTGTGTGTGTGTGTGTGTGTGTGTGTGTGTGTGTGTGTGTGTGTGTGTGTGTGTGTGTAATAATAATAATACTTACATTATTACATATTCACTAATTAATGGATGTGTTTGGAAAATCGCAATCAATTTTACAAACGACTCGTAGATGAAAATCAAACACACAAGCGTCGAAAATATTTCTTCGGTAAAACGTGTGAATTTCTTGACGATGGCGACGGCCTCAAACGCGGCCACCAGCAATCCAAACACCGTCATCCAAACACCGATCCAAACGCGCAGGCTCAGGAAGTCCAGCTCGTAGGTTTTGGCGAACTGTGCAAACGGGGAAAACAAACGTGTGTTAAAAACAAACGTGCGTTTGTTAAAAAACAAACGGGGGAAAAAAACATGTGCTTTAAAATTATGTAAAATAAAAACATGTGATTTAAAAATATTTGTATAAAACCAAACGTAGAAAAAAAAATTAAAACACATGATTTAAAAATATGTAAAATAAAAAACATGTGATTTTAAAAATATTTGTAAATAAAACGTGAGTTAAAAAACAAACATAGGAAAAAAAACGTGATTTAAAACGTATGAAAAACATGTGATTTAAAAATCTTTGTAAAATAAAACACGTGAATTCAAACTATGTATACAAAAAATACACACACACACACACATACAGAAAAACATACATACATACATACACAGACAGAAAAAAAAAAAAAAAAAAAAAAAAAAAAAAAAAAAAAAAACGAATTGAAAAAAAAAAACACTCACGTGGTACAAACTCATGTGGAATATGATGAGAGGTCCTGTGGCTCCGACAATGAGTAAGGGCTGACAAGCGAATAGTGCAAATAGTAGACCATTCACACAGGATATTAACAGTGTCTCCCCTACGCCTATCAGGTTGTTCATCTGGTCTCCTGTAATGACACACATATAGGTATATAGTCGGGTGAAAATAATAGGTAAAAGTTTGTGTGTGTGTCAGAGAAATTTGGGATTTTTTTTTTTTTTTTTTTTTTTTTTTTTTTGACACACATACAGGGGTGATTACACTAGTCTAAATACATACATATGTGCGTAATTTATCCCTCTATCATACACACACACAGTCATCAGAGTGGGGTGAAAACAATAGGTAAAATTTATGTATGTATCTGAAAAAAAATTTGAGAGATTTTGATATTTTTTCTCTCGGACCTTCATAGAAAAATGGGTTTTATACACACATACAGGGATGAATACAATATCCTATATACATACATATATGCGCAATTTATCCCTCTATCATACACACACACAGGCTTATAGTGGGGTGAAAGCAATACCCTAGATATATCTACATGTGCATAAATTTATGTGTTAAAAACAACTTCTAAGATTTTTTTTTTTAATTATCATGATTTTTTTTTTTTCGCAAGGCTTCGTGTGTGTGTACCGTGAAACACACACACACACGCTTGGTCTCAAAAAATAGCCAATAAAATTCTCTATCTTACTATACCTGCCAAATACACACAGACTAAAACACACACACACAAACACAGATAAACTAAAAGCAGGTACTATGAAAAATACCAAAAAAACACCAAATTTTTTTACTTTAAAAGCTCCGTGTGCGCGTACCGTGAAACACACAAACACGCGCTCGGTCCCAAAAAATAGCCAATAAAATTCTCTATCTTACCATACATACCAAACACACACAGACTCAAACAAACACACACAATAATAGTAGTAATAATAATAATAATAGTAGTAATAATAATAATAATAATAATAATAATAATAATAATAATAATAATAATAATAATAATAATAATAATAATAATAATAATAATAATAGTAGTAATAATAATAATAATAGTAATAATAATAATAATAGTAGTAATAATAATAATAATAGTAGTAATAATAATAATAATAATAATAATAATAATAATAATAATAATAATAATAGTAGTAATAATAATAATAATAGTAATAATAATAATAATAGTAGTAATAATAATAATAATAGTAGTAATAATAATAATAATAATAATAATAATAATAATAATAATAATAATAATAATAATAGTAGTAGTAATAATAATAATAATAGTAGTAATAATAATAATAATAGTAGTAATAATAATAATAATAGTAGTAATAATAATAATAATAGTAGTAATAATAATAATAGTAGTAATAATAATAATAATAGTAGTAATAATAATAATAATGGTTATATTTACTGAATGTGTGTGTGTGTGTGTGTAATAGGTATGTATGTATGTATACGTGTGTGTGTAGAGCCTACCTGTTGATTACCTATGTGTATATGTATATGTATATATGTATATGTATGTGTGTATATATAAACTTTAATAAACTCACCATCTTCCTCAAATTCTCTGAAAAATAAATAAAATAAACCCTATTTCAATAAACAAACATATAAACATACATATTATTTACGGTATTATCAGGTATAC
>JAWZYT010002881.1:0-59290 GCA_034508575.1 Petrolisthes manimaculis | reverse complement strand
ATCTGTGTAGGTATTCTTCCATCTATCAACCCATCCAACCATCCCATCCACCAACCAGCACACCTCTCTCTCTCTCTCTCTCTCTCTCTCTCTCTCTCTCTCTCTCTTTCTCTTCTCTCTCTCTCTCTCTCTCTCTCTCTCTCTCTCTCTCTCTCTCTCTCTCTCTCTCTCTCTCTCTCTCTCTCTCAACACCTTTCCTTTCTTTTCTACCATTTACAACACTCTCTTCCATATCTTCACTTCAATTGGCAACATCCGATTCTCTGGTATTACGCTGCCAGAGAAGGGGAAAGAGGGGACCGGTAACACGCCGAACATGAAGGGACAAGAAGAGAAGAGGTAACAAGCAGTAAAGGAAGGGCAAGAAAAGGAAAGATAGCTGAAGACCTGCGAGTTAATGGTTAGGGACCGCTGCCCCCTGCCCCCCCCCACCCCGTCCCCCTTTCCAGTGGTCAAAGGTCGTCAGCTGGTGATGATCGTTTGGGTGGGGGTGGGGGGGGGGGGTCAGGGCATTGGGTGGAGGACCCAGTGCGAGGGGAAAGAAATTTTAGAGGAATATAGGGGTAAAAGTTGGGAGTAAGGAGCTAGAGGATAACATACAAGAGTTACATAGATACACAGACCACAACATATCTTACGGTCCACACGAGGTGACCTGATTTGAGGATTATTGATAGAGAATATATTGCTCCCCAGTGATAGTCGAAGAAAAGGATAGAAGAGCAGAAGGCTCAATCCCCACCCACCACTCCCTATGGCTAGTTTCGTGCATGATAACAAGTCAGAAATAATCACCTTGCTGGATTAGGAGGAATACGCCACAAGGAAATTTTATAAGAAATAATGCAGAAAGTCGATGCAATTGAGTGAATTCGCCACCTGAATTCTAAAAAGTTAATCACTAACAAATGCTTTTAGTCGGGAATTAGACGCGAGGTGTTTATCTAAATGACGTTTGAAGGTGTCTCAGGTATTACAGTCTTTTAAGTTGGCGACGAGGTTAAAAAGAAATTATTGGATTCATATGAGGTAAACAAATTTACCTATGATTTTGCATCCGTTTCCTCAAGTGGAATTTGGTTGGTTGATGGTGAAATAATTAATACATTCCACATTGTCTATGCCTTGATAATTTTAAATACCTGAATTAAAAAACACCTTTTGATATATCTAAGTTGTGTGTTAACAGAAATAGATATAGTTCTATTAGTCACTCCTCATATATTTTATTCCACTGACTTTAGTAACCCTATGTTGGACTCGTTCCAGCTTTGTTATATCTTTCTGGTAGTACGGGCAACAGCCTTGAACACAATATTCCATAAGGGTACGGACCAAGGAATTATATAGAGTAAAGATTGTATTTTTGGAGTAGTTTGCTATTTCGTAGCGGTATCAGATGTGGATCACTGTACATATATCTGCAATAAAGAACATTTGCCAAGATGGCGCCCAATTAATTTGACATACACACACACACACAAACAAGTCCCAGATAAATTAGTGAAATAATGTGATACTAGATTATTTTGATCCTTAGGTCAGTACGGTACTTAAGTTAGTGACTGGGTATAGAAAGGTTTACAAAGGAAGACTGTTAAAGATATAGATGTAATAAATTAATGTATAGATGGATACATACACAGAGGAGGAATGATGAGAGAGAGAGAGAGAGAGAGAGAGAGAGAGAGAGAGAGAGAGAGAGAGAGAGAGAGAGAGAGATTAATAAATGTAATAAGTGGCGACAACAGAAAAACTTGGCAGAGCAGATGAGCAGAGAAGAGGGGAGGGGATAGTAATGAAGGAAATAAAGTACAGTGGTGTCAGATGAAGGGACACTGGCTGGTGGGCAAGTGTTGATAATGGTGTCAGTTAGTGCTGGTGGTGGTATTGGTGGTGGTAGTGGTATGGTAGTGGTGGTGGTTGTTGTTGTTGTTGTTGTACTTGTCTTTGTGATGGAAGTAGTCGTAAAATTGGTGGTGATTACGTCATGAATATTAATACTGTAATAATGCGTGTAATGATTGCGTGTGATCGCCAGCGGATTTAACAGGGGAACAGTGTTGGCCGAGTTAGATGTGTTTTGTAAAATCTGCGGGAGTAGAACATGTCCCCCTACTCCCGCACCCTAAAAAACCCATGCACCCCCTTAAAACCTACCCAAACCTGTCACCCTATTACCTCACCCCTTTTAATAATACCATGAGTCCATGATCGTGTCAGTGGCAACGTCGTACAGTCCAAGAAATTCCAAAGGCGACAAGCTCTTCCAGATTAATATTTCATCACTTTTCACGTAAAGTACCTTCAGAAAGTAGAAAGTGCAAGTAAACTATGAGTGTATAATATTATGTCCTTTTCTGGTTACCACTCAAAAATTTCATTCAGTCACGTTCCACTTTTCATTGATAAGAAAACTAAGATTTATTACATAGAACTGAAAGATTTTGCCATAAACACTCATATTTTTCTTGCATTTTCTACTTGCTCAACTGTACTGTACGTACTGTAGTTAGTGGGTGAAGGGATGGATGAGTTAATTGATAATGGGATGAACTTGGATTGGAGCTCAGTGAATGGGATTGGAACAAAGCAGTGTTATGTTTGTAATGGGTTAAGCAACAGCAAGGGCAAATTATCCACTAGCTGAGCATGGACAAATTAAGAACAGATCAAATAGTCCATATCCAAATACTGTAATGAGGATATACAATTTAAGCCTTATGAACGTGGGTAGGTCATAAGGTAGGGGGATTATAAAGGATGGTAGGTCATTCCATAATATAGCAGTTTAGATTTAAAAAAACATAAATTTACATGACTCGTTAGCTACTTATATTGTTAGGCCAACATTGTGAAGGTGGTTTGTAAGTTCTATGGAGCAGTGGAAGTGGAAATAAAAGTAAATATAGAAGGCAGCATTATGGCAGCGAGATCAGCCAAGCCAATCATTCAGCCCATAGAGGCATTGAAATGTGTGGGGACAGGGACACACCCTTGTCGAATTCCAGTAGGAAGGGAAAAAATAAATCAGAATCCTACCACCATCTTAGGAGAACTGACTGTGTATGAATTTGAAACTATGAAATTGGTTATGTTGTTGATGGGAAATATTGACTTTACAACGGCACCTTATAAACTTATATATACATATTTTTTATCTTAATCTATTTCCCTTTTTACTTTACAATTTTCTATTCCCAAAAATGCTTGTTACAATTTCAAAGGTTGATGGGAAATATTGCCTTTACAACGGCACCTTATATCTTAATCTTTAGTTTGCACCTCATACACCAATATATATATTTGTTTTTATCTTGATCTTGTTTTTTTTTTTTTTTTTTTTTTCTATTTCCAAAAGTGCCTGTTACAATTTCAATAGTGCACGTTTCATAATAACATCTTAAAGTACAGACGTACGATGTATCAGTAATTATCGCGGGGAAGATTTAACAAAATACATCATAACTCGGCCATCACTCCGTTAACCAACTTCCAAATTAAATCCGCTGGCGTTCACACGCAATCCTTCAGTTAGTTACCCCGGGAACCGGGGTAACTAACTGAACAGTGTTGGCCGAGTTAGATGTGTTTTGTAAAATCTGCGGGAGTAGAACATGTCCCCCTACTCCCGCACCCTAAAAAACCCATGCACCCCCTTAAAACCTACCCAAACCTGTCACCCTATTACCTCACCCCTTTTAATAATACCATGAGTCCATGATCGTGTCAGTGGCAACGTCGTACAGTCCAAGAAATTCCAAAGGCGACAAGCTCTTCCAGATTAATATTTCATCACTTTTCACGTAAAGTACCTTCAGAAAGTAGAAAGTGCAAGTAAACTATGAGTGTATAATATTATGTCCTTTTCTGGTTACCACTCAAAAATTTCATTCAGTCACGTTCCACTTTTCATTGATAAGAAAACTAAGATTTATTACATAGAACTGAAAGATTTTGCCATAAACACTCATATTTTTCTTGCACTTTCTACTTGCTCAACTGTACTGTACGTACTGTAGTTAGTGGGTGAAGGGATGGATGAGTTAATTGATAATGGGATGAACTTGGATTGGAGCTCAGTGAATGGGATTGGAACAAAGCAGTGTTATGTTTGTAATGGGTTACGCAACAGCAAGGGCAAATTATCCACTAGCTGAGCATGGACAAATTAAGAACAGATCAAATAGTCCATATCCAAATACTGTAATGAGGATATACAATTTAAGCCTTATGAACGTGGGTAGGTCATAAGGTAGGGGGATTATAAAGGATGGTAGGTCATTCCATAATATAGCAGTTTAGATTTAAAAAAACATAAATTTACATGACTCGTTAGCTACTTATATTGTTAGGCCAACATTGTGAAGGTGGTTTGTAAGTTCTATGGAGCAGTGGAAGTGGAAATAAAAGTAAATATAGAAGGCAGCATTATGGCAGCGAGATCAGCCAAGCCAATCATTCAGCCCATAGAGGCATTGAAATGTGTGGGGACAGGGACACACCCTTGTCGAATTCCAGTAGGAAGGGAAAAAATAAATCAGAATCCTACCACCATCTTAGGAGAACTGACTGTGTATGAATTTGAAACTATGAAATTGGTTATGTTGTTGATGGGAAATATTGACTTTACAACGGCACCTTATAAACTTATATATATATATTTTTTATCTTAATCTATTTCCCTTTTTACTTTACAATTTTCTATTCCCAAAAATGCTTGTTACAATTTCAAAGGTTGATGGGAAATATTGCCTTTACAACGGCACCTTATATCTTAATCTTTAGTTTGCACCTCATACACCAATATATATATTTGTTTTTATCTTGATCTTGTTTTTTTTTTTTTTTTTTTTTTTCTATTTCCAAAAGTGCCTGTTACAATTTCAATAGTGCACGTTTCATAATAACATCTTAAAGTACAGACGTACGATGTATCAGTAATTATCGCGGGGAAGATTTAACAAAATACATCATAACTCGGCCATCACTCCGTTAACCAACTTCCAAATTAAATCCGCTGGCGTTCACACGCAATCCTTCAGTTAGTTACCCCGGGAACCGGGGTAACTAACTGAACAGTGTTGGCCGAGTTAGATGTGTTTTGTAAAATCTGCGGGAGTAGAACATGTCCCCCTACTCCCGCACCCTAAAAAACCCATGCACCCCCTTAAAACCTACCCAAACCTCTCACCCTATTACCTCACCCCTTTTAATAATACCATGAGTCCATGATCGTGTCAGTGGCAACGTCGTACAGTCCAAGAAATTCCAAAGGCGACAAGCTCTTCCAGATTAATATTTCATCACTTTTCACGTAAAGTACCTTCAGAAAGTAGAAAGTGCAAGTAAACTATGAGTGTATAATATTATGTCCTTTTCTGGTTACCACTCAAAAATTTCATTCAGTCACGTTCCACTTTTCATTGATAAGAAAACTAAGATTTATTACATAGAACTGAAAGATTTTGCCATAAACACTCATATTTTTCTTGCACTTTCTACTTGCTCAACTGTACTGTACGTACTGTAGTTAGTGGGTGAAGGGATGGATGAGTTAATTGATAATGGGATGAACTTGGATTGGAGCTCAGTGAATGGGATTGGAACAAAGCAGTGTTATGTTTGTAATGGGTTAAGCAACAGCAAGGGCAAATTATCCACTAGCTGAGCATGGACAAATTAAGAACAGATCAAATAGTCCATATCCAAATACTGTAATGAGGATATACAATTTAAGCCTTATGAACGTGGGTAGGTCATAAGGTAGGGGGATTATAAAGGATGGTAGGTCATTCCATAATATAGCAGTTTAGATTTAAAAAAACATAAATTTACATGACTCGTTAGCTACTTATATTGTTAGGCCAACATTGTGAAGGTGGTTTGTAAGTTCTATGGAGCAGTGGAAGTGGAAATAAAAGTAAATATAGAAGGCAGCATTATGGCAGCGAGATCAGCCAAGCCAATCATTCAGCCCATAGAGGCATTGAAATGTGTGGGGACAGGGACACACCCTTGTCGAATTCCAGTAGGAAGGGAAAAAATAAATCAGAATCCTACCACCATCTTAGGAGAACTGACTGTGTATGAATTTGAAACTATGAAATTGGTTATGTTGTTGATGGGAAATATTGACTTTACAACGGCACCTTATAAACTTATATATATATATTTTTTATCTTAATCTATTTCCCTTTTTACTTTACAATTTTCTATTCCCAAAAATGCTTGTTACAATTTCAAAGGTTGATGGGAAATATTGCCTTTACAACGGCACCTTATATCTTAATCTTTAGTTTGCACCTCATACACCAATATATATATTTGTTTTTATCTTGATCTTGTTTTTTTTTTTTTTTTTTTTTTCTATTTCCAAAAGTGCCTGTTACAATTTCAATAGTGCACGTTTCATAATAACATCTTAAAGTACAGACGTACGATGTATCAGTAATTATCGCGGGGAAGATTTAACAAAATACATCATAACTCGGCCATCACTCCGTTAACCATCTTCCAAATTAAATCCGCTGGCGTTCACACGCAATCCTTCAGTTAGTTACCCCGGGAACCGGGGTAACTAACTGAAGGATTGCGTGTGATCGCCAGCGGATTTAACAGGGGAACAGTGTTGGCCGAGTTAGATGTGTTTTGTAAAATCTGCGGGAGTAGAACATGTCCCCCTACTCCCGCACCCTAAAAAACCCATGCACCCCCTTAAAACCTACCCAAACCTGTCACCCTATTACCTCACCCCTTTTAATAATACCATGAGTCCATGATCGTGTCAGTGGCAACGTCGTACAGTCCAAGAAATTCCAAAGGCGACAAGCTCTTCCAGATTAATATTTCATCACTTTTCACGTAAAGTACCTTCAGAAAGTAGAAAGTGCAAGTAAACTATGAGTGTATAATATTATGTCCTTTTCTGGTTACCACTCAAAAATTTCATTCAGTCACGTTCCACTTTTCATTGATAAGAAAACTAAGATTTATTACATAGAACTGAAAGATTTTGCCATAAACACTCATATTTTTCTTGCACTTTCTACTTGCTCAACTGTACTGTACGTACTGTAGTTAGTGGGTGAAGGGATGGATGAGTTAATTGATAATGGGATGAACTTGGATTGGAGCTCAGTGAATGGGATTGGAACAAAGCAGTGTTATGTTTGTAATGGGTTAAGCAACAGCAAGGGCAAATTATCCACTAGCTGAGCATGGACAAATTAAGAACAGATCAAATAGTCCATATCCAAATACTGTAATGAGGATATACAATTTAAGCCTTATGAACGTGGGTAGGTCATAAGGTAGGGGGATTATAAAGGATGGTAGGTCATTCCATAATATAGCAGTTTAGATTTAAAAAAACATAAATTTACATGACTCGTTAGCTACTTATATTGTTAGGCCAACATTGTGAAGGTGGTTTGTAAGTTCTATGGAGCAGTGGAAGTGGAAATAAAAGTAAATATAGAAGGCAGCATTATGGCAGCGAGATCAGCCAAGCCAATCATTCAGCCCATAGAGGCATTGAAATGTGTGGGGACAGGGACACACCCTTGTCGAATTCCAGTAGGAAGGGAAAAAATAAATCAGAATCCTACCACCATCTTAGGAGAACTGACTGTGTATGAATTTGAAACTATGAAATTGGTTATGTTGTTGATGGGAAATATTGACTTTACAACGGCACCTTATAAACTTATATATATATATTTTTTATCTTAATCTATTTCCCTTTTTACTTTACAATTTTCTATTCCCAAAAATGCTTGTTACAATTTCAAAGGTTGATGGGAAATATTGCCTTTACAACGGCACCTTATATCTTAATCTTTAGTTTGCACCTCATACACCAATATATATATTTGTTTTTATCTTGATCTTGTTTTTTTTTTTTTTTTTTTTTTCTATTTCCAAAAGTGCCTGTTACAATTTCAATAGTGCACGTTTCATAATAACATCTTAAAGTACAGACGTACGATGTATCAGTAATTATCGCGGGGAAGATTTAACAAAATACATCATAACTCGGCCATCACTCCGTTAACCATCTTCCAAATTAAATCCGCTGGCGTTCACACGCAATCCTTCAGTTAGTTACCCCGGGAACCGGGAACCGGGGTAACTAACTGAAGGATTGCGTGTGATCGCCAGCGGATTTAACAGGGGAACAGTGTTGGCCGAGTTAGATGTGTTTTGTAAAATCTGCGGGAGTAGAACATGTCCCCCTACTCCCGCACCCTAAAAAACCCATGCACCCCCTTAAAACCTACCCAAACCTGTCACCCTATTACCTCACCCCTTTTAATAATACCATGAGTCCATGATCGTGTCAGTGGCAACGTCGTACAGTCCAAGAAATTCCAAAGGCGACAAGCTCTTCCAGATTAATATTTCATCACTTTTCACGTAAAGTACCTTCAGAAAGTAGAAAGTGCAAGTAAACTATGAGTGTATAATATTATGTCCTTTTCTGGTTACCACTCAAAAATTTCATTCAGTCACGTTCCACTTTTCATTGATAAGAAAACTAAGATTTATTACATAGAACTGAAAGATTTTGCCATAAACACTCATATTTTTCTTGCACTTTCTACTTGCTCAACTGTACTGTACGTACTGTAGTTAGTGGGTGAAGGGATGGATGAGTTAATTGATAATGGGATGAACTTGGATTGGAGCTCAGTGAATGGGATTGGAACAAAGCAGTGTTATGTTTGTAATGGGTTAAGCAACAGCAAGGGCAAATTATCCACTAGCTGAGCATGGACAAATTAAGAACAGATCAAATAGTTGTATCGGTTTCGTTAACCACATAAAAATATTTATGTTGTCTATTACTCACGTTGTTGGGAGTTAGTCTTTGTTGTTCTAGTAGAATGTTCTTCGGTATTGTGAGATCTGATAACAGATAATCAGTGGATATACTTAGTGTTAAAAAGTGGGAAACACAAAGACAGGATTGGCTTTTGTGTTTTAATTCACTGTTAGAGTGAGTACCAAAAATTACAGGTATAGCGACCTCGTAAGAGTACGTCTGTACTTCGTGAATGGCGGTTACAATCTGAGGTGCTTCTATGCCGCTTGGGCAGCCAGGGGCGTTGTCACGTGATAGGTGACAGTTGCCCTTTATTGGTTGGCATTACAATTAAGATTTAAATTTAACTAAAGATACAGGATCAGTATGGTTATTATTATCCTACATAATAGTTTATTTATTTATCTCAAAAACCAGTAGCCTTTATTTACACGTGTTGGTTACGTATGTATTATGTAGTTGGTGGTGTTAGTAACCAAGTAGGCACCTTGCATTGTGTACATACATGTGTACGTATGTCAGTGTACATGTGTCTGTTACATTGCTCGGCCACTACCACACCAAGTCCTCTTGGTGGACCTTTTGGTTATACTCCGTTAATCCTAGCTATGTACCTATCCATGTTTTAGTGTAAAGCTAATGAGCAGTGTTACCTTGAAGACTTAAGTCGATGTACCTCTTCGGGTAGGACGTCTGCATACTTGCGCAGCGGGTAGCTTCTGAGGAACCACCCTGGTCTTGGTACGAAGAAAATACACAACAACACATATGAACACAAAACATAGGAAGGTAGGTACAGAGATGAAACTTGCAAGGGTGCTTTTGGACATGTACCACGGGAGTGACATATCTAGTGCGTCTGAAAATGCAGTTTTATTCATGAATGTTAGGAGTTTTATTTCATCTGAGTTCACACGAATAGCTGAATAGTTTACAGAAGGTAGGTTAGTTAGTTTTTGTAAGTTAGACGAGATATTGGCCGTAAACGCTAGGTGTTGGCGAGTTGGTAAGGTCGCAAGGGTGTTAGATCTAAGTTCACAATGGTCTGGAACTGTATAGTACCCCTGAATTCTGACCCTTTTAACCTCATCTAAACAGATTAATGTTACTCCAGTCTGATTAGGGAAGTAAAAGTACTGTATACCCTTCAGATGAGCATGACATACCGGTTTAAGTGGACACGGTTTATAACTACATTCCTTTACTGTATAGCTATGTGTGGTCTGAATTAGACTGATTTCACATGGTGTGTCTTTAACAGTCGTGAAAGCGAAGACGTAAGCTGGGCAAATGTACAAGTCTAGATAGACGTTAGTGCACTGTTTGAGTGTCTCAAGGTGTACTGTGTCCAGTAGGAGGTAGTCTTCTGAAACAACTATGTATTCATGCTGTTTGTCCACCATCACTAGGGAAGAGCATGTCTGAGGTAACTCGTCCCTGCCTAGCATCAACTAAGTGTGCAGTCAGTCTGTTTATTTCAGTCTCAATAGTCTGGATACCTCTCTCTAGCGGTAGTAGTAGCTCCCCAAAGAGAATTAAGTCCTCCGTGGTTTGGGTTGTTGTGTTAAATCTGTTCAGTGTAAGTGTAAGGTGATTTGTCTGATTGATGACCTCATTGACTTTGTCTGATATTTTCACAATCCCGGAAAAAGATGAGTTGATCAGTCTGCTTTGCTTTTCCTGAGCTTCCGCAATTTTCCATAATTTTCTTCCCAAATCTTCTACTTGTGTTTCGGTGGCTGTTCCGAATAGGAAACGGCTCATTTCTCCGAACGCATTGAATAGTCCTCTTTTTCCTCTATGGTGTCCATCTGTCATGTTGAACGTTTCGAACTGCTGCTGGAGAGTCATAACAGTGGAGATTAGATTCTTGACACGATTGGTCTGCAGAATCACTGTTTGGATCGACTTAGCTGTGAATATGCTTCGTCCTTCCATGATTTCCAGTTGTTGTTGGATTTTTCTTGCCTCATTTAACACTTTTTGTAGATGTCGAGGTATGTCGTGAAGGTCCGTCAGTGAAAGTTCCACCGTCAGGATGTCTTCAACGAGCTGTATCTGCCCTACCCGTTCCACCAAGGCTCCAGGCTTAACGGCGTCCCGCTTCAGCCCTAGGATGACTCCGTAGATAAGGATGAGAGACAGTAGTAGAGTCCGACACATCCTGAAAAGGGTTACATGTGTTACTTTGGAAGTGCAGCAAACTGGGTTGCTGAACGTAGTTTTGATCTGTAAGAGTTTATTTGGGACACATTGGACAAGGACGTACAGGACGTATTACTGTCACACATGTTTCCGTTAGCAGATTGTGAAGGTACTTCGTCTGCTTTGACTCTTTCCAGAACTTCCGTTTTGACTCTTTTTAATCTGTCGCTGTGGACAGTTTGTATTTCATTTGTGACCGGGTTGCGGATCACGAATGTATTTGGTTTAGGTTTGTCCGTCACTGCAAACGGTCCTGTGAATTTATTTGCTAGCTTATTTTGTTTTTCCGGGACTTCTAACATTACAGCATGACCTATTTCAATGTTCACAGGTTTAGCTTGTTTATTCTTTTTGTAGTTCATTTCAGCTCGTGAAGCCGTTAGTTTTTCCCGTACTTGTTGATGAATCCGCGCGTACATTCCTATTTGACGGTCCGTGTAGTCTTCGGTATATACTGGTCTGGTACTGTTGGACAGAACATCATACGGTAGACGCTTGTCAGTTCCATACAATATATAGTGAGGTGCCTTGCCGGTTTGACTGTTGACGGAGCCGTTGATGCATGATGCGACATGATGTATCCAGTCTTCCCAGGACTCACTCATGCCTGCAACTATTGGACGTAGGATCTCGAGAATTTTCCTATTAGCCCTTTCTACCAATCCATTACTTGCTGGATGATAGGCCAGAATAAATGAATGTTTTATTCTGTAGTTTTGACATATATTTTCCAACACTTGATTCTTGAATTCAGAACCATTATCCGACAATATTACCTTCGGGGTGGTAAATGGGCAAATTAAATGTGTTATCAGTGCATGTGCGACTGTATCAGCATTTTTGTCTGTTAGTGGAGCAAGGATCACGTAGCGTGAGAAGTGATCTACCGCCACTAGTAGATATTTGGACCCTTGATGACTCTTAGGGAGAGACAGTAAGTCGATGCTCACGGTATCCCATGGAGTTTCTGGTGTCGGGTATGATTGACATGGTGCTGGTTTACCTGTGGTGCCTTTGTGGGTTGCACATTCTAGGCAATTTGCCACATGGTTTGTTATGTCTATTTTCATGGTCTTCCAATAATATTTTCTTCTCGCTTGTTCGAGGCTCTTGTCTCGGCCCGGATGTCCTGCTGTAGGTACATTGTGGATGAGCTGTAGTACTGGTTGTCGGAGAGTGTCCGGTATGACTACTTGCGAGATTTTCTCTGTAGGCGTTTTTAATTCTCTGATGATGATGCCATCCTTTAATTGAAGGTCGTTCAATGGGATTTGTAAGTTTGTTGGAAGATCATGTTCGTCTCCTGATTCTAAAACGTACAGTATCTTGGACCATAGCGGATCAGATCGGAGCTCTTTCCTTAGGCTTGCTAAGTCATATGTTAAGCCGGTGTGCTCGACACTTGCTATATAGGTTGAGTCGTTCCTCAGGCTCGCTGAGTCAGACGGCAAGTTTGTGTGCTTGACACTTGCGATTGGTGCGTTGCGAGATAGTGCATCTGCGACAACGTTTGCTCGACCGGGTATATAGTTGAATTCTGGTTCAAATTCTTGTAGTGTCAGGTACCATCTGGCAAGGCGACCTGATAAGTTTTTACCCTTGAAGAGTTGACTGATGGGTGCATGATCTGAATAGATTTTAATTGCATACCCATATATTATGTCCTTAAAAGTTTTCAATCCCCAAATAACCGCAAATGTTTCTTGATGTGTAACTGAATACTTCTTCTCTGCATCATTGAGTGTACGACTCGCATAAGCTATTGGGTGTAACTTGGACTGATTATGGTACTGCATGAGAACAGCACCGATGCCTACTCCTGAAGCATCTGTATAAAGAATGAACGATTCTTGATAATCTGGGAATGCAAGCACAGGTGCGTTAGTAAGCATGTCCTTGATTGTCTGTAGACTGTTTTCCTGGGCGGAAGTCCATTCATAAGGTACGTCCTTCTTCAGTAGCTTCGTTAGTGGAGCAGCATGTTTTGCATAATCCTTGATGAAGGATCTGTAGTAGCCCGATAGGCCTAGGAAACTTCTTAGAGTCTCCACATTTTTAGGAGTAGGAAAGTGTAAGACAGCTTTAACCTTATCATCCTGTGTATGAATTCCTGCACTGTCTACTGCATGACCAAGAAAATGTATCTTGGTTTTAAGAAATTCACATTTTGATAACTTTATTTTGAGACCTGCTGTAGCAAGTTTAGATAGCACTATCTGAAGCTGGTTCAAGTGTGTGCGTAAATCCTTTGATGGGACGATCAAGTCATCCAAGTAGGCTAGTACGGTGTTTCCTATCAAACCATGAAAAACATTGTTTATCAGTCTCTGGAAGGTGAGAGGTGCATTACGTAATCCGAAAGGCATTCTCTTGAAGTGATAATGTCCGGATGGAGTACTGAACGCTGTAACAGGCTTGCTGTCCTCTTGTAAGCGTACTTGCCAGTACCCTGAGATTAGATCTAGGCTGGAAAATAAGGTGTTGCCTCCTCCAAGGTTTTGGAGTAAGTCTTTGAGAACTGGCAGTGGATATCTATCTGGTTCTGTTGCCTCGTTGACCTTTCTGAAGTCGATGACTGGTCGCCATCCTCCATCTTTCTTAGGTACAAGGAACAGTGGTGCATTCCAGGGTGATGAGGAAGGTTCAACTACTCCCTCTCTTAACATCTCCTGTACGGCCTCTTCCACTGGTTCGCGCTGACTATGTGGCAGTCTGTACGCTGGCACGTATACTGGATATGTGCCAGGTTTAATTTTGATCAGATGTTCAACCTGATCTGTTTCACCTAATGGTTCTCCAGGTAATGCAATTATTGTTCTGTAGGAAGCTAACAGTGTGAGGAGTTCGTCCTTTCCTGCTTGATCGACCTTGACGTGAGGTTCTATCTCCCTTTTAATTCTTGCGAGATTTGAAAAATTAGGTTTCTGGATGCTCCCAATAATAGTCTCGTTTTTCTGCTCTTCTACCTTTCCTGGACAGACAAGGAAATTTCCCATATTACATCCTTCCTTGAGAGAAATGGTACTTCCTGTTTGGTTTGATATTAAGATTTCCGTCTCATTATTTGCCTTTACTGTTGACAAGGTAGATTCAAGTGATACCCTTTTGATGCGTACAGATTCACTCATACATATCACATCTGTCCCCTCAACTACGCCAGACAGACGGACTGGTAGACGTGTGATTTCCTGGCTGAGTAACCGACAGTTTTTGGTTAGCACAGCAGGTACCACGCTCCACTCCGGTCTACATTCAGTCTGAGTATCAGGTACAGTAAAACCTCCTATACCTGTGGAAGTCCCTGCACTAACACTACATACTAAAAGTGGATGTGCTGTATCCATAACTGGATAGTGACGGTTGCGCCGTATGATGATGTATTTACTTGGTTTGAGTGTTATGTCTTCTTCTCGCATAGTCTCTAAGCCAATTATTCCATCGGCAGGTAACTTGAAATCTCTTGTTATTAAGAATTTCATCCAAATTACTGGACTTTTATCTCTTATGGAAAGTCGTACTGGTAAGGTAGCAGTCCCTAGTAGTGTCAGTACGTCTCCTGTCACACCAGACGCACTGAGTTCTGTTGGCATGACTTGGAAAGTGTCTGGTGGGTATTTCCTTTTTAATGCTTCAAAGGAAATTTCTGAAATGAGATTTGGTATTGCCCCAGAATCCATGATGAAGGATACCTCATTTTCTTTTATTCCCCCAGTTATCGCCAATATCTCCTTTTTATTTAGTGCTGCTATTATAGAAGTTATTTGCGGCGATTCACTTTCTTTCTTCCTCTCGAGGGCTAGCGCGGATCTTGTGCATACCGTCGCTGGTCTTCCCCCGACTGTCTTGGTCTCGATGAATATTTTCTTTGAGCTACGTCTTCCACCACCAGTGGTAGGACACGGCATTCATCGGTGTTGTGGGTGTTGGTACGGTGGAGACAGCACCACATCTGCCCACCTTGTGCGGCTCGCGCACCTTTGGTTGAGGAGGGTGTTGCCCGTGGTTCCTCTTGTGTTTGTCTGTAATGTGCTTGTTGTGGGTTATTATATCCAGAGAAGGGTTGCTTCTTTTTCTGGAATTGTTTCTTCTTATTCGGGATCCGGTCTGGATTGAAGAAACATTTTTCCCAGGTATGTCCAAATTTTCTACACTCATTACAGTAGGGTCCTAGGCTTGCTTGATAACGTCCCGGGGGCACACTATCTTTTGAAACTGCCTGGACAGGTAAGTTTTCCGCTGGGTTATTTGCCTTTGCTACTGCTGCCGTTTGCAAGGCTCGAGGTGTTCCCCCTGTGTGTAGCCTCTTCTCCACTCGCCCAAGGTAGTCGAGAAAGTATTCTCCACTTTTCCTCTCTAGTGGTCTAGCAGCATTGTACTCGTCGCCCTTGACCATTAGCAAATAACTGATGGTTTCTATCAGAATGGACACATTTTGCTGTGACCTGTTATAGTTGGCATCTAGCCACTCAGGATGGTTATTCAAGGCAGTAGCGTTTCGAAGCGTATCTGTTACATCACATCCTATGGATCCTGCCTTAGTTCTAGCTTGTCTGGGTGTTAGACTTCTTATATTGGTCAACAGGATATCGACTAGTCTGGGCATCCAGGCTAGTTGGCCTGCCTGCATGAAGGTGCCATAACTCTGTAATAAGGCGTTTTTAAAGAGTCCATATTTGCCTTTTATCCATTCTGGTTGGAAAAAGGATGTGGTTAGGATGGCGCTAGCTTCTCCGCGTAGTCTAGCCCTGACATACTTTATCCGGTCTTCGTCACTAAGGATGCGTTTGGAGTCCATTTGGGCTTCAATTTCCCGTAGGAATTCATGTATCATTGTTTTTGACCCCTCACCATCATAAAAAGGTCCGGTCTCTTGTGGCTCCAGGTAAAGGAGCGGTTGTCCCCCTGTGGCCGTCTGTGAAACTGGATTACTTCCCCCTGTGGCCGTATGTGGCGCTGGGTTTACTCCCCCTGTGGCCGTATGTAGCGCTGGTCTCTGCATCTCGACTGGTGATGTAGGTGGTGGTGTATATGATACGTGGTGTAGGATTGGGCTTGGTGTGTTGTTTCTGCTGAATAGTATGTTGTGACTAGGTTGTGTTGGTGGATAGGTACCGGCTAAGTCTGTCTCAGTGTTAGGATTAGGATCCTGGAATCCGCTAAAATCCAAGTCAAGTCTAGAGGAAACGTCAAGGTGTAAGAAAAGACTGTCTGGGTTACGTGTAGGTTCGTCAGCGTCTGTCATAGACTGCGTAAACGATGCGCTATCAGTCTCGGTCTGTCCCTCTATGTCTTCGGTATATCTCTCACCTTCGTCTTTATCCCCTTTCTTAAACAAACTTTTAAGTAGATTTTGAGCCATGTACAAAATATAACACCAAACACTTACGTTCTGGCCACTTCACAGAAAAATTCACACGAAACAAATTACAAACAACACAAAAATTGTTAGTATTATCAACACATATGGTTAGTTACACATGGGGTTAGTATACAAAGAATAATATGGGAGATTGTAACCTTAATATTTTTACCAATACTGCTCAATGTACCCTTAGTGTGAAGAGTGTGTCTCCGTTTAACCAAGTTTTATTGTATGTGTTAACTACTATGTTACTTCTACCTGTCTAGGTGTTAAGAAGTTCTTTGTAGTATTGAAGACTGAAGACTGAGTCTGAAGTTGAAGTTCTCTGGTTGAAGCTGAAGTCGTGAAGTCGTTGAAGACTGAAGACTGAAGCTCGTGGGTGTGACAAGTGTGTCACGACCTTGATGTCAGCTGGCTCGGGTCTACCTCACGCTCTCTGCTGTGTGACCTTGGGTTGGTGAGTGAGTGCGTCTGTGTGTTGATGACGTCACTGGCCCCGCCCCTGTTGATGTCGTCACGAGTGTGGGTGGAGTCCTTGGCTGGTAGGTGTGACTGTGAGGTCTTTGTCCCTTTGCTATGGTGGATGTTTACAGTCCCACGATAAGCGATCGGGCCAAATAACAACAAGCTCAGCGAATTCCTTCTTTAATACCCTCTCACTCTCTCCTTTCCTCTTCCTTTGTTTGAAGGTTTAGAGGTGTGAAGATGAGCTTTTTGGAGTGATTTTGAAGATAATTCACCGACTTTTTCACCTCTATCCACCTAAAAGTGATTACCATTCACTTTGGCACTATTTTCAATCCACTATAACACATGGTATTTTATATGTATGACACTTGTGGTGTGTTTAACATACTGTTTTTCACTGTATTGTTATCTCACTAGCTGCCACCATTTATGTATCGGTTTCGTTAACCACATAAAAATATTTATGTTGTCTATTACTCACGTTGTTGGGAGTTAGTCTTTGTTGTTCTAGTAGAATGTTCTTCGGTATTGTGAGATCTGATAACAGATAATCAGTGGATATACTTAGTGTTAAAAAGTGGGAAACACAAAGACAGGATTGGCTTTTGTGTTTTAATTCACTGTTAGAGTGAGTACCAAAAATTACAGGTATAGCGACCTCGTAAGAGTACGTCTGTACTTCGTGAATGGCGGTTACAATCTGAGGTGCTTCTATGCCGCTTGGGCAGCCAGGGGCGTTGTCACGTGATAGGTGACAGTTGCCCTTTATTGGTTGGCATTACAATTAAGATTTAAATTTAACTAAAGATACAGGATCAGTATGGTTATTATTATCCTACATAATAGTTTATTTATTTATCTCAAAAACCAGTAGCCTTTATTTACACGTGTTGGTTACGTATGTATTATGTAGTTGGTGGTGTTAGTAACCAAGTAGGCACCTTGCATTGTGTACATACATGTGTACGTATGTCAGTGTACATGTGTCTGTTACATAGTCCATATCCAAATACTGTAATGAGGATATACAATTTAAGCCTTATGAACGTGGGTAGGTCATAAGGTAGGGGGATTATAAAGGATGGTAGGTCATTCCATAATATAGCAGTTTAGATTTAAAAAAACATAAATTTACATGACTCGTTAGCTACTTATATTGTTAGGCCAACATTGTGAAGGTGGTTTGTAAGTTCTATGGAGCAGTGGAAGTGGAAATAAAAGTAAATATAGAAGGCAGCATTATGGCAGCGAGATCAGCCAAGCCAATCATTCAGCCCATAGAGGCATTGAAATGTGTGGGGACAGGGACACACCCTTGTCGAATTCCAGTAGGAAGGGAAAAAATAAATCAGAATCCTACCACCATCTTAGGAGAACTGACTGTGTATGAATTTGAAACTATGAAATTGGTTATGTTGTTGATGGGAAATATTGACTTTACAACGGCACCTTATAAACTTATATATATATATTTTTTATCTTAATCTATTTCCCTTTTTACTTTACAATTTTCTATTCCCAAAAATGCTTGTTACAATTTCAAAGGTTGATGGGAAATATTGCCTTTACAACGGCACCTTATATCTTAATCTTTAGTTTGCACCTCATACACCAATATATATATTTGTTTTTATCTTGATCTTGTTTTTTTTTTTTTTTTTTTTTTCTATTTCCAAAAGTGCCTGTTACAATTTCAATAGTGCACGTTTCATAATAACATCTTAAAGTACAGACGTACGATGTATCAGTAATTATCGCGGGGAAGATTTAACAAAATACATCATAACTCGGCCATCACTCCGTTAACCAACTTCCAAATTAAATCCGCTGGCGTTCACACGCAATCCTTCAGTTAGTTACCCCGGGAACCGGGGTAACTAACTGAAGGATTGCGTGTGATCGCCAGCGGATTTAACAGGGGAACAGTGTTGGCCGAGTTAGATGTGTTTTGTAAAATCTGCGGGAGTAGAACATGTCCCCCTACTCCCGCACCCTAAAAAACCCATGCACCCCCTTAAAACCTACCCAAACCTGTCACCCTATTACCTCACCCCTTTTAATAATACCATGAGTCCATGATCGTGTCAGTGGCAACGTCGTACAGTCCAAGAAATTCCAAAGGCGACAAGCTCTTCCAGATTAATATTTCATCACTTTTCACGTAAAGTACCTTCAGAAAGTAGAAAGTGCAAGTAAACTATGAGTGTATAATATTATGTCCTTTTCTGGTTACCACTCAAAAATTTCATTCAGTCACGTTCCACTTTTCATTGATAAGAAAACTAAGATTTATTACATAGAACTGAAAGATTTTGCCATAAACACTCATATTTTTCTTGCACTTTCTACTTGCTCAACTGTACTGTACGTACTGTAGTTAGTGGGTGAAGGGATGGATGAGTTAATTGATAATGGGATGAACTTGGATTGGAGCTCAGTGAATGGGATTGGAACAAAGCAGTGTTATGTTTGTAATGGGTTAAGCAACAGCAAGGGCAAATTATCCACTAGCTGAGCATGGACAAATTAAGAACAGATCAAATAGTCCATATCCAAATACTGTAATGAGGATATACAATTTAAGCCTTATGAACGTGGGTAGGTCATAAGGTAGGGGGATTATAAAGGATGGTAGGTCATTCCATAATATAGCAGTTTAGATTTAAAAAAACATAAATTTACATGACTCGTTAGCTACTTATATTGTTAGGCCAACATTGTGAAGGTGGTTTGTAAGTTCTATGGAGCAGTGGAAGTGGAAATAAAAGTAAATATAGAAGGCAGCATTATGGCAGCGAGATCAGCCAAGCCAATCATTCAGCCCATAGAGGCATTGAAATGTGTGGGGACAGGGACACACCCTTGTCGAATTCCAGTAGGAAGGGAAAAAATAAATCAGAATCCTACCACCATCTTAGGAGAACTGACTGTGTATGAATTTGAAACTATGAAATTGGTTATGTTGTTGATGGGAAATATTGACTTTACAACGGCACCTTATAAACTTATATATATATATTTTTTATCTTAATCTATTTCCCTTTTTACTTTACAATTTTCTATTCCCAAAAATGCTTGTTACAATTTCAAAGGTTGATGGGAAATATTGCCTTTACAACGGCACCTTATATCTTAATCTTTAGTTTGCACCTCATACACCAATATATATATTTGTTTTTATCTTGATCTTGTTTTTTTTTTTTTTTTTTTTTTCTATTTCCAAAAGTGCCTGTTACAATTTCAATAGTGCACGTTTCATAATAACATCTTAAAGTACAGACGTACGATGTATCAGTAATTATCGCGGGGAAGATTTAACAAAATACATCATAACTCGGCCATCATTCCGTTAACCATCTTCCAAATTAAATCCGCTGGCGTTCACACGCAATCCTTCAGTTAGTTACCCCGGGAACCGGGGTAACTAACTGAAGGATTGCGTGTGATCGCCAGCGGATTTAACAGGGGAACAGTGTTGGCCGAGTTAGATGTGTTTTGTAAAATCTGCGGGAGTAGAACATGTCCCCCTACTCCCGCACCCTAAAAAACCCATGCACCCCCTTAAAACCTACCCAAACCTGTCACCCTATTACCTCACCCCTTTTAATAATACCATGAGTCCATGATCGTGTCAGTGGCAACGTCGTACAGTCCAAGAAATTCCAAAGGCGACAAGCTCTTCCAGATTAATATTTCATCACTTTTCACGTAAAGTACCTTCAGAAAGTAGAAAGTGCAAGTAAACTATGAGTGTATAATATTATGTCCTTTTCTGGTTACCACTCAAAAATTTCATTCAGTCACGTTCCACTTTTCATTGATAAGAAAACTAAGATTTATTACATAGAACTGAAAGATTTTGCCATAAACACTCATATTTTTCTTGCATTTTCTACTTGCTCAACTGTACTGTACGTACTGTAGTTAGTGGGTGAAGGGATGGATGAGTTAATTGATAATGGGATGAACTTGGATTGGAGCTCAGTGAATGGGATTGGAACAAAGCAGTGTTATGTTTGTAATGGGTTAAGCAACAGCAAGGGCAAATTATCCACTAGCTGAGCATGGACAAATTAAGAACAGATCAAATAGTCCATATCCAAATACTGTAATGAGGATATACAATTTAAGCCTTATGAACGTGGGTAGGTCATAAGGTAGGGGGATTATAAAGGATGGTAGGTCATTCCATAATATAGCAGTTTAGATTTAAAAAAACATAAATTTACATGACTCGTTAGCTACTTATATTGTTAGGCCAACATTGTGAAGGTGGTTTGTAAGTTCTATGGAGCAGTGGAAGTGGAAATAAAAGTAAATATAGAAGGCAGCATTATGGCAGCGAGATCAGCCAAGCCAATCATTCAGCCCATAGAGGCATTGAAATGTGTGGGGACAGGGACACACCCTTGTCGAATTCCAGTAGGAAGGGAAAAAATAAATCAGAATCCTACCACCATCTTAGGAGAACTGACTGTGTATGAATTTGAAACTATGAAATTGGTTATGTTGTTGATGGGAAATATTGACTTTACAACGGCACCTTATAAACTTATATATATATATTTTTTATCTTAATCTATTTCCCTTTTTACTTTACAATTTTCTATTCCCAAAAATGCTTGTTACAATTTCAAAGGTTGATGGGAAATATTGCCTTTACAACGGCACCTTATATCTTAATCTTTAGTTTGCACCTCATACACCAATATATATATTTGTTTTTATCTTGATCTTGTTTTTTTTTTTTTTTTTTTTTTCTATTTCCAAAAGTGCCTGTTACAATTTCAATAGTGCACGTTTCATAATAACATCTTAAAGTACAGACGTACGATGTATCAGTAATTATCGCGGGGAAGATTTAACAAAATACATCATAACTCGGCCATCATTCCGTTAACCATCTTCCAAATTAAATCCGCTGGCGTTCACACGCAATCCTTCAGTTAGTTACCCCGGGAACCGGGGTAACTAACTGAAGGATTGCGTGTGATCGCCAGCGGATTTAACAGGGGAACAGTGTTGGCCGAGTTAGATGTGTTTTGTAAAATCTGCGGGAGTAGAACATGTCCCCCTACTCCCGCACCCTAAAAAACCCATGCACCCCCTTAAAACCTACCCAAACCTGTCACCCTATTACCTCACCCCTTTTAATAATACCATGAGTCCATGATCGTGTCAGTGGCAACGTCGTACAGTCCAAGAAATTCCAAAGGCGACAAGCTCTTCCAGATTAATATTTCATCACTTTTCACGTAAAGTACCTTCAGAAAGTAGAAAGTGCAAGTAAACTATGAGTGTATAATATTATGTCCTTTTCTGGTTACCACTCAAAAATTTCATTCAGTCACGTTCCACTTTTCATTGATAAGAAAACTAAGATTTATTACATAGAACTGAAAGATTTTGCCATAAACACTCATATTTTTCTTGCACTTTCTACTTGCTCAACTGTACTGTACGTACTGTAGTTAGTGGGTGAAGGGATGGATGAGTTAATTGATAATGGGATGAACTTGGATTGGAGCTCAGTGAATGGGATTGGAACAAAGCAGTGTTATGTTTGTAATGGGTTAAGCAACAGCAAGGGCAAATTATCCACTAGCTGAGCATGGACAAATTAAGAACAGATCAAATAGTCCATATCCAAATACTGTAATGAGGATATACAATTTAAGCCTTATGAACGTGGGTAGGTCATAAGGTAGGGGGATTATAAAGGATGGTAGGTCATTCCATAATATAGCAGTTTAGATTTAAAAAAACATAAATTTACATGACTCGTTAGCTACTTATATTGTTAGGCCAACATTGTGAAGGTGGTTTGTAAGTTCTATGGAGCAGTGGAAGTGGAAATAAAAGTAAATATAGAAGGCAGCATTATGGCAGCGAGATCAGCCAAGCCAATCATTCAGCCCATAGAGGCATTGAAATGTGTGGGGACAGGGACACACCCTTGTCGAATTCCAGTAGGAAGGGAAAAAATAAATCAGAATCCTACCACCATCTTAGGAGAACTGACTGTGTATGAATTTGAAACTATGAAATTGGTTATGTTGTTGATGGGAAATATTGACTTTACAACGGCACCTTATAAACTTATATATATATATTTTTTATCTTAATCTATTTCCCTTTTTACTTTACAATTTTCTATTCCCAAAAATGCTTGTTACAATTTCAAAGGTTGATGGGAAATATTGCCTTTACAACGGCACCTTATATCTTAATCTTTAGTTTGCACCTCATACACCAATATATATATTTGTTTTTATCTTGATCTTGTTTTTTTTTTTTTTTTTTTTTTTCTATTTCCAAAAGTGCCTGTTACAATTTCAATAGTGCACGTTTCATAATAACATCTTAAAGTACAGACGTACGATGTATCAGTAATTATCGCGGGGAAGATTTAACAAAATACATCATAACTCGGCCATCACTCCGTTAACCAACTTCCAAATTAAATCCGCTGGCGTTCACACGCAATCCTTCAGTTAGTTACCCCGGGAACCGGGGTAACTAACTGAAGGATTGCGTGTGATCGCCAGCGGATTTAACAGGGGAACAGTGTTGGCCGAGTTAGATGTGTTTTGTAAAATCTGCGGGAGTAGAACATGTCCCCCTACTCCCGCACCCTAAAAAACCCATGCACCCCCTTAAAACCTACCCAAACCTGTCACCCTATTACCTCACCCCTTTTAATAATACCATGAGTCCATGATCGTGTCAGTGGCAACGTCGTACAGTCCAAGAAATTCCAAAGGCGACAAGCTCTTCCAGATTAATATTTCATCACTTTTCACGTAAAGTACCTTCAGAAAGTAGAAAGTGCAAGTAAACTATGAGTGTATAATATTATGTCCTTTTCTGGTTACCACTCAAAAATTTCATTCAGTCACGTTCCACTTTTCATTGATAAGAAAACTAAGATTTATTACATAGAACTGAAAGATTTTGCCATAAACACTCATATTTTTCTTGCACTTTCTACTTGCTCAACTGTACTGTACGTACTGTAGTTAGTGGGTGAAGGGATGGATGAGTTAATTGATAATGGGATGAACTTGGATTGGAGCTCAGTGAATGGGATTGGAACAAAGCAGTGTTATGTTTGTAATGGGTTAAGCAACAGCAAGGGCAAATTATCCACTAGCTGAGCATGGACAAATTAAGAACAGATCAAATAGTCCATATCCAAATACTGTAATGAGGATATACAATTTAAGCCTTATGAACGTGGGTAGGTCATAAGGTAGGGGGATTATAAAGGATGGTAGGTCATTCCATAATATAGCAGTTTAGATTTAAAAAAACATAAATTTACATGACTCGTTAGCTACTTATATTGTTAGGCCAACATTGTGAAGGTGGTTTGTAAGTTCTATGGAGCAGTGGAAGTGGAAATAAAAGTAAATATAGAAGGCAGCATTATGGCAGCGAGATCAGCCAAGCCAATCATTCAGCCCATAGAGGCATTGAAATGTGTGGGGACAGGGACACACCCTTGTCGAATTCCAGTAGGAAGGGAAAAAATAAATCAGAATCCTACCACCATCTTAGGAGAACTGACTGTGTATGAATTTGAAACTATGAAATTGGTTATGTTGTTGATGGGAAATATTGACTTTACAACGGCACCTTATAAACTTATATATATATATATATTTTTTATCTTAATCTATTTCCCTTTTTACTTTACAATTTTCTATTCCCAAAAATGCTTGTTACAATTTCAAAGGTTGATGGGAAATATTGCCTTTACAACGGCACCTTATATCTTAATCTTTAGTTTGCACCTCATACACCAATATATATATTTGTTTTTATCTTGATCTTGTTTTTTTTTTTTTTTTTTTTTTCTATTTCCAAAAGTGCCTGTTACAATTTCAATAGTGCACGTTTCATAATAACATCTTAAAGTACAGACGTACGATGTATCAGTAATTATCGCGGGGAAGATTTAACAAAATACATCATAACTCGGCCATCATTCCGTTAACCATCTTCCAAATTAAATCCGCTGGCGTTCACACGCAATCCTTCAGTTAGTTACCCCGGGAACCGGGGTAACTAACTGAAGGATTGCGTGTGATCGCCAGCGGATTTAACAGGGGAACAGTGTTGGCCGAGTTAGATGTGTTTTGTAAAATCTGCGGGAGTAGAACATGTCCCCCTACTCCCGCACCCTAAAAAACCCATGCACCCCCTTAAAACCTACCCAAACCTGTCACCCTATTACCTCACCCCTTTTAATAATACCATGAGTCCATGATCGTGTCAGTGGCAACGTCGTACAGTCCAAGAAATTCCAAAGGCGACAAGCTCTTCCAGATTAATATTTCATCACTTTTCACGTAAAGTACCTTCAGAAAGTAGAAAGTGCAAGTAAACTATGAGTGTATAATATTATGTCCTTTTCTGGTTACCACTCAAAAATTTCATTCAGTCACGTTCCACTTTTCATTGATAAGAAAACTAAGATTTATTACATAGAACTGAAAGATTTTGCCATAAACACTCATATTTTTCTTGCACTTTCTACTTGCTCAACTGTACTGTACGTACTGTAGTTAGTGGGTGAAGGGATGGATGAGTTAATTGATAATGGGATGAACTTGGATTGGAGCTCAGTGAATGGGATTGGAACAAAGCAGTGTTATGTTTGTAATGGGTTAAGCAACAGCAAGGGCAAATTATCCACTAGCTGAGCATGGACAAATTAAGAACAGATCAAATAGTCCATATCCAAATACTGTAATGAGGATATACAATTTAAGCCTTATGAACGTGGGTAGGTCATAAGGTAGGGGGATTATAAAGGATGGTAGGTCATTCCATAATATAGCAGTTTAGATTTAAAAAAACATAAATTTACATGACTCGTTAGCTACTTATATTGTTAGGCCAACATTGTGAAGGTGGTTTGTAAGTTCTATGGAGCAGTGGAAGTGGAAATAAAAGTAAATATAGAAGGCAGCATTATGGCAGCGAGATCAGCCAAGCCAATCATTCAGCCCATAGAGGCATTGAAATGTGTGGGGACAGGGACACACCCTTGTCGAATTCCAGTAGGAAGGGAAAAAATAAATCAGAATCCTACCACCATCTTAGGAGAACTGACTGTGTATGAATTTGAAACTATGAAATTGGTTATGTTGTTGATGGGAAATATTGACTTTACAACGGCACCTTATAAACTTATATATATATATTTTTTATCTTAATCTATTTCCCTTTTTACTTTACAATTTTCTATTCCCAAAAATGCTTGTTACAATTTCAAAGGTTGATGGGAAATATTGCCTTTACAACGGCACCTTATATCTTAATCTTTAGTTTGCACCTCATACACCAATATAGGTATATATATTTGTTTTTATCTTGATCTTGTTTTTTTTTTTTTTTTTTTTTTCTATTTCCAAAAGTGCCTGTTACAATTTCAATAGTGCACGTTTCATAATAACATCTTAAAGTACAGACGTACGATGTATCAGTAATTATCGCGGGGAAGATTTAACAAAATACATCATAACTCGGCCATCATTCCGTTAACCATCTTCCAAATTAAATCCGCTGGCGTTCACACGCAATCCTTCAGTTAGTTACCCCGGGAACCGGGGTAACTAACTGAAGGATTGCGTGTGATCGCCAGCGGATTTAACAGGGGAACAGTGTTGGCCGAGTTAGATGTGTTTTGTAAAATCTGCGGGAGTAGAACATGTCCCCCTACTCCCGCACCCTAAAAAACCCATGCACCCCCTTAAAACCTACCCAAACCTGTCACCCTATTACCTCACCCCTTTTAATAATACCATGAGTCCATGATCGTGTCAGTGGCAACGTCGTACAGTCCAAGAAATTCCAAAGGCGACAAGCTCTTCCAGATTAATATTTCATCACTTTTCACGTAAAGTACCTTCAGAAAGTAGAAAGTGCAAGTAAACTATGAGTGTATAATATTATGTCCTTTTCTGGTTACCACTCAAAAATTTCATTCAGTCACGTTCCACTTTTCATTGATAAGAAAACTAAGATTTATTACATAGAACTGAAAGATTTTGCCATAAACACTCATATTTTTCTTGCACTTTCTACTTGCTCAACTGTACTGTACGTACTGTAGTTAGTGGGTGAAGGGATGGATGAGTTAATTGATAATGGGATGAACTTGGATTGGAGCTCAGTGAATGGGATTGGAACAAAGCAGTGTTATGTTTGTAATGGGTTAAGCAACAGCAAGGGCAAATTATCCACTAGCTGAGCATGGACAAATTAAGAACAGATCAAATAGTCCATATCCAAATACTGTAATGAGGATATACAATTTAAGCCTTATGAACGTGGGTAGGTCATAAGGTAGGGGGATTATAAAGGATGGTAGGTCATTCCATAATATAGCAGTTTAGATTTAAAAAAACATAAATTTACATGACTCGTTAGCTACTTATATTGTTAGGCCAACATTGTGAAGGTGGTTTGTAAGTTCTATGGAGCAGTGGAAGTGGAAATAAAAGTAAATATAGAAGGCAGCATTATGGCAGCGAGATCAGCCAAGCCAATCATTCAGCCCATAGAGGCATTGAAATGTGTGGGGACAGGGACACACCCTTGTCGAATTCCAGTAGGAAGGGAAAAAATAAATCAGAATCCTACCACCATCTTAGGAGAACAGACTGTGTATGAATTTGAAACTATGAAATTGGTTATGTTGTTGATGGGAAATATTGACTTTACAACGGCACCTTATAAACTTATATATATATATTTTTTATCTTAATCTATTTCCCTTTTTACTTTACAATTTTCTATTCCCAAAAATGCTTGTTACAATTTCAAAGGTTGATGGGAAATATTGCCTTTACAACGGCACCTTATATCTTAATCTTTAGTTTGCACCTCATACACCAATATATATATTTGTTTTTATCTTGATCTTGTTTTTTTTTTTTTTTTTTTTTTCTATTTCCAAAAGTGCCTGTTACAATTTCAATAGTGCACGTTTCATAATAACATCTTAAAGTACAGACGTACGATGTATCAGTAATTATCGCGGGGAAGATTTAACAAAATACATCATAACTCGGCCATCACTCCGTTAACCAACTTCCAAATTAAATCCGCTGGCGTTCACACGCAATCCTTCAGTTAGTTACCCCGGGAACCGGGAACCGGGGTAACTAACTGAAGGATTGCGTGTGATCGCCAGCGGATTTAACAGGGGAACAGTGTTGGCCGAGTTAGATGTGTTTTGTAAAATCTGCGGGAGTAGAACATGTCCCCCTACTCTCGCACCCTAAAAAACCCATGCACCCCCTTAAAACCTACCCAAACCTGTCACCCTATTACCTCACCCCTTTTAATAATACCATGAGTCCATGATCGTGTCAGTGGCAACGTCGTACAGTCCAAGAAATTCCAAAGGCGACAAGCTCTTCCAGATTAATATTTCATCACTTTTCACGTAAAGTACCTTCAGAAAGTAGAAAGTGCAAGTAAACTATGAGTGTATAATATTATGTCCTTTTCTGGTTACCACTCAAAAATTTCATTCAGTCACGTTCCACTTTTCATTGATAAGAAAACTAAGATTTATTACATAGAACTGAAAGATTTTGCCATAAACACTCATATTTTTCTTGCACTTTCTACTTGCTCAACTGTACTGTACGTACTGTAGTTAGTGGGTGAAGGGATGGATGAGTTAATTGATAATGGGATGAACTTGGATTGGAGCTCAGTGAATGGGATTGGAACAAAGCAGTGTTATGTTTGTAATGGGTTAAGCAACAGCAAGGGCAAATTATCCACTAGCTGAGCATGGACAAATTAAGAACAGATCAAATAGTCCATATCCAAATACTGTAATGAGGATATACAATTTAAGCCTTATGAACGTGGGTAGGTCATAAGGTAGGGGGATTATAAAGGATGGTAGGTCATTCCATAATATAGCAGTTTAGATTTAAAAAAACATAAATTTACATGACTCGTTAGCTACTTATATTGTTAGGCCAACATTGTGAAGGTGGTTTGTAAGTTCTATGGAGCAGTGGAAGTGGAAATAAAAGTAAATATAGAAGGCAGCATTATGGCAGCGAGATCAGCCAAGCCAATCATTCAGCCCATAGAGGCATTGAAATGTGTGGGGACAGGGACACACCCTTGTCGAATTCCAGTAGGAAGGGAAAAAATAAATCAGAATCCTACCACCATCTTAGGAGAACTGACTGTGTATGAATTTGAAACTATGAAATTGGTTATGTTGTTGATGGGAAATATTGACTTTACAACGGCACCTTATAAACTTATATATATATATTTTTTATCTTAATCTATTTCCCTTTTTACTTTACAATTTTCTATTCCCAAAAATGCTTGTTACAATTTCAAAGGTTGATGGGAAATATTGCCTTTACAACGGCACCTTATATCTTAATCTTTAGTTTGCACCTCATACACCAATATATATATTTGTTTTTATCTTGATCTTGTTTTTTTTTTTTTTTTTTTTTTCTATTTCCAAAAGTGCCTGTTACAATTTCAATAGTGCACGTTTCATAATAACATCTTAAAGTACAGACGTACGATGTATCAGTAATTATCGCGGGGAAGATTTAACAAAATACATCATAACTCGGCCATCACTCCGTTAACCATCTTCCAAATTAAATCCGCTGGCGTTCACACGCAATCCTTCAGTTAGTTACCCCGGGAACCGGGGTAACTAACTGAAGGATTGCGTGTGATCGCCAGCGGATTTAACAGGGGAACAGTGTTGGCCGAGTTAGATGTGTTTTGTAAAATCTGCGGGAGTAGAACATGTCCCCCTACTCCCGCACCCTAAAAAACCCATGCACCCCCTTAAAACCTACCCAAACCTGTCACCCTATTACCTCACCCCTTTTAATAATACCATGAGTCCATGATCGTGTCAGTGGCAACGTCGTACAGTCCAAGAAATTCCAAAGGCGACAAGCTCTTCCAGATTAATATTTCATCACTTTTCACGTAAAGTACCTTCAGAAAGTAGAAAGTGCAAGTAAACTATGAGTGTATAATATTATGTCCTTTTCTGGTTACCACTCAAAAATTTCATTCAGTCACGTTCCACTTTTCATTGATAAGAAAACTAAGATTTATTACATAGAACTGAAAGATTTTGCCATAAACACTCATATTTTTCTTGCATTTTCTACTTGCTCAACTGTACTGTACGTACTGTAGTTAGTGGGTGAAGGGATGGATGAGTTAATTGATAATGGGATGAACTTGGATTGGAGCTCAGTGAATGGGATTGGAACAAAGCAGTGTTATGTTTGTAATGGGTTAAGCAACAGCAAGGGCAAATTATCCACTAGCTGAGCATGGACAAATTAAGAACAGATCAAATAGTCCATATCCAAATACTGTAATGAGGATATACAATTTAAGCCTTATGAACGTGGGTAGGTCATAAGGTAGGGGGATTATAAAGGATGGTAGGTCATTCCATAATATAGCAGTTTAGATTTAAAAAAACATAAATTTACATGACTCGTTAGCTACTTATATTGTTAGGCCAACATTGTGAAGGTGGTTTGTAAGTTCTATGGAGCAGTGGAAGTGGAAATAAAAGTAAATATAGAAGGCAGCATTATGGCAGCGAGATCAGCCAAGCCAATCATTCAGCCCATAGAGGCATTGAAATGTGTGGGGACAGGGACACACCCTTGTCGAATTCCAGTAGGAAGGGAAAAAATAAATCAGAATCCTACCACCATCTTAGGAGAACTGACTGTGTATGAATTTGAAACTATGAAATTGGTTATGTTGTTGATGGGAAATATTGACTTTACAACGGCACCTTATAAACTTATATATATATATTTTTTATCTTAATCTATTTCCCTTTTTACTTTACAATTTTCTATTCCCAAAAATGCTTGTTACAATTTCAAAGGTTGATGGGAAATATTGCCTTTACAACGGCACCTTATATCTTAATCTTTAGTTTGCACCTCATACACCAATATATATATTTGTTTTTATCTTGATCTTGTTTTTTTTTTTTTTTTTTTTTTCTATTTCCAAAAGTGCCTGTTACAATTTCAATAGTGCACGTTTCATAATAACATCTTAAAGTACAGACGTACGATGTATCAGTAATTATCGCGGGGAAGATTTAACAAAATACATCATAACTCGGCCATCACTCCGTTAACCAACTTCCAAATTAAATCCGCTGGCGTTCACACGCAATCCTTCAGTTAGTTACCCCGGGAACCGGGAACCGGGGTAACTAACTGAAGGATTGCGTGTGATCGCCAGCGGATTTAACAGGGGAACAGTGTTGGCCGAGTTAGATGTGTTTTGTAAAATCTGCGGGAGTAGAACATGTCCCCCTACTCTCGCACCCTAAAAAACCCATGCACCCCCTTAAAACCTACCCAAACCTGTCACCCTATTACCTCACCCCTTTTAATAATACCATGAGTCCATGATCGTGTCAGTGGCAACGTCGTACAGTCCAAGAAATTCCAAAGGCGACAAGCTCTTCCAGATTAATATTTCATCACTTTTCACGTAAAGTACCTTCAGAAAGTAGAAAGTGCAAGTAAACTATGAGTGTATAATATTATGTCCTTTTCTGGTTACCACTCAAAAATTTCATTCAGTCACGTTCCACTTTTCATTGATAAGAAAACTAAGATTTATTACATAGAACTGAAAGATTTTGCCATAAACACTCATATTTTTCTTGCACTTTCTACTTGCTCAACTGTACTGTACGTACTGTAGTTAGTGGGTGAAGGGATGGATGAGTTAATTGATAATGGGATGAACTTGGATTGGAGCTCAGTGAATGGGATTGGAACAAAGCAGTGTTATGTTTGTAATGGGTTAAGCAACAGCAAGGGCAAATTATCCACTAGCTGAGCATGGACAAATTAAGAACAGATCAAATAGTCCATATCCAAATACTGTAATGAGGATATACAATTTAAGCCTTATGAACGTGGGTAGGTCATAAGGTAGGGGGATTATAAAGGATGGTAGGTCATTCCATAATATAGCAGTTTAGATTTAAAAAAACATAAATTTACATGACTCGTTAGCTACTTATATTGTTAGGCCAACATTGTGAAGGTGGTTTGTAAGTTCTATGGAGCAGTGGAAGTGGAAATAAAAGTAAATATAGAAGGCAGCATTATGGCAGCGAGATCAGCCAAGCCAATCATTCAGCCCATAGAGGCATTGAAATGTGTGGGGACAGGGACACACCCTTGTCGAATTCCAGTAGGAAGGGAAAAAATAAATCAGAATCCTACCACCATCTTAGGAGAACTGACTGTGTATGAATTTGAAACTATGAAATTGGTTATGTTGTTGATGGGAAATATTGACTTTACAACGGCACCTTATAAACTTATATATATATATTTTTTATCTTAATCTATTTCCCTTTTTACTTTACAATTTTCTATTCCCAAAAATGCTTGTTACAATTTCAAAGGTTGATGGGAAATATTGCCTTTACAACGGCACCTTATATCTTAATCTTTAGTTTGCACCTCATACACCAATATAGGTATATATATTTGTTTTTATCTTGATCTTGTTTTTTTTTTTTTTTTTTTTTTCTATTTCCAAAAGTGCCTGTTACAATTTCAATAGTGCACGTTTCATAATAACATCTTAAAGTACAGACGTACGATGTATCAGTAATTATCGCGGGGAAGATTTAACAAAATACATCATAACTCGGCCATCATTCCGTTAACCATCTTCCAAATTAAATCCGCTGGCGTTCACACGCAATCCTTCAGTTAGTTACCCCGGGAACCGGGGTAACTAACTGAAGGATTGCGTGTGATCGCCAGCGGATTTAACAGGGGAACAGTGTTGGCCGAGTTAGATGTGTTTTGTAAAATCTGCGGGAGTAGAACATGTCCCCCTACTCCCGCACCCTAAAAAACCCATGCACCCCCTTAAAACCTACCCAAACCTGTCACCCTATTACCTCACCCCTTTTAATAATACCATGAGTCCATGATCGTGTCAGTGGCAACGTCGTACAGTCCAAGAAATTCCAAAGGCGACAAGCTCTTCCAGATTAATATTTCATCACTTTTCACGTAAAGTACCTTCAGAAAGTAGAAAGTGCAAGTAAACTATGAGTGTATAATATTATGTCCTTTTCTGGTTACCACTCAAAAATTTCATTCAGTCACGTTCCACTTTTCATTGATAAGAAAACTAAGATTTATTACATAGAACTGAAAGATTTTGCCATAAACACTCATATTTTTCTTGCACTTTCTACTTGCTCAACTGTACTGTACGTACTGTAGTTAGTGGGTGAAGGGATGGATGAGTTAATTGATAATGGGATGAACTTGGATTGGAGCTCAGTGAATGGGATTGGAACAAAGCAGTGTTATGTTTGTAATGGGTTAAGCAACAGCAAGGGCAAATTATCCACTAGCTGAGCATGGACAAATTAAGAACAGATCAAATAGTCCATATCCAAATACTGTAATGAGGATATACAATTTAAGCCTTATGAACGTGGGTAGGTCATAAGGTAGGGGGATTATAAAGGATGGTAGGTCATTCCATAATATAGCAGTTTAGATTTAAAAAAACATAAATTTACATGACTCGTTAGCTACTTATATTGTTAGGCCAACATTGTGAAGGTGGTTTGTAAGTTCTATGGAGCAGTGGAAGTGGAAATAAAAGTAAATATAGAAGGCAGCATTATGGCAGCGAGATCAGCCAAGCCAATCATTCAGCCCATAGAGGCATTGAAATGTGTGGGGACAGGGACACACCCTTGTCGAATTCCAGTAGGAAGGGAAAAAATAAATCAGAATCCTACCACCATCTTAGGAGAACAGACTGTGTATGAATTTGAAACTATGAAATTGGTTATGTTGTTGATGGGAAATATTGACTTTACAACGGCACCTTATAAACTTATATATATATATTTTTTATCTTAATCTATTTCCCTTTTTACTTTACAATTTTCTATTCCCAAAAATGCTTGTTACAATTTCAAAGGTTGATGGGAAATATTGCCTTTACAACGGCACCTTATATCTTAATCTTTAGTTTGCACCTCATACACCAATATATATATTTGTTTTTATCTTGATCTTGTTTTTTTTTTTTTTTTTTTTTTCTATTTCCAAAAGTGCCTGTTACAATTTCAATAGTGCACGTTTCATAATAACATCTTAAAGTACAGACGTACGATGTATCAGTAATTATCGCGGGGAAGATTTAACAAAATACATCATAACTCGGCCATCACTCCGTTAACCAACTTCCAAATTAAATCCGCTGGCGTTCACACGCAATCCTTCAGTTAGTTACCCCGGGAACCGGGAACCGGGGTAACTAACTGAAGGATTGCGTGTGATCGCCAGCGGATTTAACAGGGGAACAGTGTTGGCCGAGTTAGATGTGTTTTGTAAAATCTGCGGGAGTAGAACATGTCCCCCTACTCTCGCACCCTAAAAAACCCATGCACCCCCTTAAAACCTACCCAAACCTGTCACCCTATTACCTCACCCCTTTTAATAATACCATGAGTCCATGATCGTGTCAGTGGCAACGTCGTACAGTCCAAGAAATTCCAAAGGCGACAAGCTCTTCCAGATTAATATTTCATCACTTTTCACGTAAAGTACCTTCAGAAAGTAGAAAGTGCAAGTAAACTATGAGTGTATAATATTATGTCCTTTTCTGGTTACCACTCAAAAATTTCATTCAGTCACGTTCCACTTTTCATTGATAAGAAAACTAAGATTTATTACATAGAACTGAAAGATTTTGCCATAAACACTCATATTTTTCTTGCACTTTCTACTTGCTCAACTGTACTGTACGTACTGTAGTTAGTGGGTGAAGGGATGGATGAGTTAATTGATAATGGGATGAACTTGGATTGGAGCTCAGTGAATGGGATTGGAACAAAGCAGTGTTATGTTTGTAATGGGTTAAGCAACAGCAAGGGCAAATTATCCACTAGCTGAGCATGGACAAATTAAGAACAGATCAAATAGTCCATATCCAAATACTGTAATGAGGATATACAATTTAAGCCTTATGAACGTGGGTAGGTCATAAGGTAGGGGGATTATAAAGGATGGTAGGTCATTCCATAATATAGCAGTTTAGATTTAAAAAAACATAAATTTACATGACTCGTTAGCTACTTATATTGTTAGGCCAACATTGTGAAGGTGGTTTGTAAGTTCTATGGAGCAGTGGAAGTGGAAATAAAAGTAAATATAGAAGGCAGCATTATGGCAGCGAGATCAGCCAAGCCAATCATTCAGCCCATAGAGGCATTGAAATGTGTGGGGACAGGGACACACCCTTGTCGAATTCCAGTAGGAAGGGAAAAAATAAATCAGAATCCTACCACCATCTTAGGAGAACTGACTGTGTATGAATTTGAAACTATGAAATTGGTTATGTTGTTGATGGGAAATATTGACTTTACAACGGCACCTTATAAACTTATATATATATATTTTTTATCTTAATCTATTTCCCTTTTTACTTTACAATTTTCTATTCCCAAAAATGCTTGTTACAATTTCAAAGGTTGATGGGAAATATTGCCTTTACAACGGCACCTTATATCTTAATCTTTAGTTTGCACCTCATACACCAATATATATATTTGTTTTTATCTTGATCTTGTTTTTTTTTTTTTTTTTTTTTTCTATTTCCAAAAGTGCCTGTTACAATTTCAATAGTGCACGTTTCATAATAACATCTTAAAGTACAGACGTACGATGTATCAGTAATTATCGCGGGGAAGATTTAACAAAATACATCATAACTCGGCCATCACTCCGTTAACCATCTTCCAAATTAAATCCGCTGGCGTTCACACGCAATCCTTCAGTTAGTTACCCCGGGAACCGGGGTAACTAACTGAAGGATTGCGTGTGATCGCCAGCGGATTTAACAGGGGAACAGTGTTGGCCGAGTTAGATGTGTTTTGTAAAATCTGCGGGAGTAGAACATGTCCCCCTACTCCCGCACCCTAAAAAACCCATGCACCCCCTTAAAACCTACCCAAACCTGTCACCCTATTACCTCACCCCTTTTAATAATACCATGAGTCCATGATCGTGTCAGTGGCAACGTCGTACAGTCCAAGAAATTCCAAAGGCGACAAGCTCTTCCAGATTAATATTTCATCACTTTTCACGTAAAGTACCTTCAGAAAGTAGAAAGTGCAAGTAAACTATGAGTGTATAATATTATGTCCTTTTCTGGTTACCACTCAAAAATTTCATTCAGTCACGTTCCACTTTTCATTGATAAGAAAACTAAGATTTATTACATAGAACTGAAAGATTTTGCCATAAACACTCATATTTTTCTTGCATTTTCTACTTGCTCAACTGTACTGTACGTACTGTAGTTAGTGGGTGAAGGGATGGATGAGTTAATTGATAATGGGATGAACTTGGATTGGAGCTCAGTGAATGGGATTGGAACAAAGCAGTGTTATGTTTGTAATGGGTTAAGCAACAGCAAGGGCAAATTATCCACTAGCTGAGCATGGACAAATTAAGAACAGATCAAATAGTCCATATCCAAATACTGTAATGAGGATATACAATTTAAGCCTTATGAACGTGGGTAGGTCATAAGGTAGGGGGATTATAAAGGATGGTAGGTCATTCCATAATATAGCAGTTTAGATTTAAAAAAACATAAATTTACATGACTCGTTAGCTACTTATATTGTTAGGCCAACATTGTGAAGGTGGTTTGTAAGTTCTATGGAGCAGTGGAAGTGGAAATAAAAGTAAATATAGAAGGCAGCATTATGGCAGCGAGATCAGCCAAGCCAATCATTCAGCCCATAGAGGCATTGAAATGTGTGGGGACAGGGACACACCCTTGTCGAATTCCAGTAGGAAGGGAAAAAATAAATCAGAATCCTACCACCATCTTAGGAGAACTGACTGTGTATGAATTTGAAACTATGAAATTGGTTATGTTGTTGATGGGAAATATTGACTTTACAACGGCACCTTATAAACTTATATATATATATTTTTTATCTTAATCTATTTCCCTTTTTACTTTACAATTTTCTATTCCCAAAAATGCTTGTTACAATTTCAAAGGTTGATGGGAAATATTGCCTTTACAACGGCACCTTATATCTTAATCTTTAGTTTGCACCTCATACACCAATATATATATTTGTTTTTATCTTGATCTTGTTTTTTTTTTTTTTTTTTTTTTTCTATTTCCAAAAGTGCCTGTTACAATTTCAATAGTGCACGTTTCATAATAACATCTTAAAGTACAGACGTACGATGTATCAGTAATTATCGCGGGGAAGATTTAACAAAATACATCATAACTCGGCCATCACTCCGTTAACCAACTTCCAAATTTAACAGGGGAACAGTGTTGGCCGAGTTAGATGTGTTTTGTAAAATCTGCGGGAGTAGAACATGTCCCCCTACTCCCGCACCCTAAAAAACCCATGCACCCCCTTAAAACCTACCCAAACCTGTCACCCTATTACCTCACCCCTTTTAATAATACCATGAGTCCATGATCGTGTCAGTGGCAACGTCGTACAGTCCAAGAAATTCCAAAGGCGACAAGCTCTTCCAGATTAATATTTCATCACTTTTCACGTAAAGTACCTTCAGAAAGTAGAAAGTGCAAGTAAACTATGAGTGTATAATATTATGTCCTTTTCTGGTTACCACTCAAAAATTTCATTCAGTCACGTTCCACTTTTCATTGATAAGAAAACTAAGATTTATTACATAGAACTGAAAGATTTTGCCATAAACACTCATATTTTTCTTGCACTTTCTACTTGCTCAACTGTACTGTACGTACTGTAGTTAGTGGGTGAAGGGATGGATGAGTTAATTGATAATGGGATGAACTTGGATTGGAGCTCAGTGAATGGGATTGGAACAAAGCAGTGTTATGTTTGTAATGGGTTAAGCAACAGCAAGGGCAAATTATCCACTAGCTGAGCATGGACAAATTAAGAACAGATCAAATAGTCCATATCCAAATACTGTAATGAGGATATACAATTTAAGCCTTATGAACGTGGGTAGGTCATAAGGTAGGGGGATTATAAAGGATGGTAGGTCATTCCATAATATAGCAGTTTAGATTTAAAAAAACATAAATTTACATGACTCGTTAGCTACTTATATTGTTAGGCCAACATTGTGAAGGTGGTTTGTAAGTTCTATGGAGCAGTGGAAGTGGAAATAAAAGTAAATATAGAAGGCAGCATTATGGCAGCGAGATCAGCCAAGCCAATCATTCAGCCCATAGAGGCATTGAAATGTGTGGGGACAGGGACACACCCTTGTCGAATTCCAGTAGGAAGGGAAAAAATAAATCAGAATCCTACCACAATCTTAGGAGAACTGACTGTGTATGAATTTGAAACTATGAAATTGGTTATGTTGTTGATGGGAAATATTGAATTTACAACGGCACCTTATAAACTTATATATATATATTTTTTATCTTAATCTATTTCCCTTTTTACTTTACAATTTTCTATTCCCAAAAATGCTTGTTACAATTTCAAAGGTTGATGGGAAATATTGCCTTTACAACGGCACCTTATATCTTAATCTTTAGTTTGCACCTCATACACCAATATATATATTTGTTTTTATCTTGATCTTGTTTTTTTTTTTTTTTTTTTTTCTATTTCCAAAAGTGCCTGTTACAATTTCAATAGTGCACGTTTCATAATAACATCTTAAAGTACAGACGTACGATGTATCAGTAATTATCGCGGGGAAGATTTAACAAAATACATCATAACTCGGCCATCACTCCGTTAACCAACTTCCAAATTAAATCCGCTGGCGTTCACACGCAATCCTTCAGTTAGTTACCCCGGGAACCGGGAACCGGGGTAACTAACTGAAGGATTGCGTGTGATCGCCAGCGGATTTAACAGGGGAACAGTGTTGGCCGAGTTAGATGTGTTTTGTAAAATCTGCGGGAGTAGAACATGTCCCCCTACTCCCGCACCCTAAAAAACCCATGCACCCCCTTAAAACCTACCCAAACCTGTCACCCTATTACCTCACCCCTTTTAATAATACCATGAGTCCATGATCGTGTCAGTGGCAACGTCGTACAGTCCAAGAAATTCCAAAGGCGACAAGCTCTTCCAGATTAATATTTCATCACTTTTCACGTAAAGTACCTTCAGAAAGTAGAAAGTGCAAGTAAACTATGAGTGTATAATATTATGTCCTTTTCTGGTTACCACTCAAAAATTTCATTCAGTCACGTTCCACTTTTCATTGATAAGAAAACTAAGATTTATTACATAGAACTGAAAGATTTTGCCATAAACACTCATATTTTTCTTGCATTTTCTACTTGCTCAACTGTACTGTACGTACTGTAGTTAGTGGGTGAAGGGATGGATGAGTTAATTGATAATGGGATGAACTTGGATTGGAGCTCAGTGAATGGGATTGGAACAAAGCAGTGTTATGTTTGTAATGGGTTAAGCAACAGCAAGGGCAAATTATCCACTAGCTGAGCATGGACAAATTAAGAACAGATCAAATAGTCCATATCCAAATACTGTAATGAGGATATACAATTTAAGCCTTATGAACGTGGGTAGGTCATAAGGTAGGGGGATTATAAAGGATGGTAGGTCATTCCATAATATAGCAGTTTAGATTTAAAAAAACATAAATTTACATGACTCGTTAGCTACTTATATTGTTAGGCCAACATTGTGAAGGTGGTTTGTAAGTTCTATGGAGCAGTGGAAGTGGAAATAAAAGTAAATATAGAAGGCAGCATTATGGCAGCGAGATCAGCCAAGCCAATCATTCAGCCCATAGAGGCATTGAAATGTGTGGGGACAGGGACACACCCTTGTCGAATTCCAGTAGGAAGGGAAAAAATAAATCAGAATCCTACCACCATCTTAGGAGAACTGACTGTGTATGAATTTGAAACTATGAAATTGGTTATGTTGTTGATGGGAAATATTGACTTTACAACGGCACCTTATAAACTTATATATATATATTTTTTATCTTAATCTATTTCCCTTTTTACTTTACAATTTTCTATTCCCAAAAATGCTTGTTACAATTTCAAAGGTTGATGGGAAATATTGCCTTTACAACGGCACCTTATATCTTAATCTTTAGTTTGCACCTCATACACCAATATATATATTTGTTTTTATCTTGATCTTGTTTTTTTTTTTTTTTTTTTTTTTCTATTTCCAAAAGTGCCTGTTACAATTTCAATAGTGCACGTTTCATAATAACATCTTAAAGTACAGACGTACGATGTATCAGTAATTATCGCGGGGAAGATTTAACAAAATACATCATAACTCGGCCATCACTCCGTTAACCAACTTCCAAATTTAACAGGGGAACAGTGTTGGCCGAGTTAGATGTGTTTTGTAAAATCTGCGGGAGTAGAACATGTCCCCCTACTCCCGCACCCTAAAAAACCCATGCACCCCCTTAAAACCTACCCAAACCTGTCACCCTATTACCTCACCCCTTTTAATAATACCATGAGTCCATGATCGTGTCAGTGGCAACGTCGTACAGTCCAAGAAATTCCAAAGGCGACAAGCTCTTCCAGATTAATATTTCATCACTTTTCACGTAAAGTACCTTCAGAAAGTAGAAAGTGCAAGTAAACTATGAGTGTATAATATTATGTCCTTTTCTGGTTACCACTCAAAAATTTCATTCAGTCACGTTCCACTTTTCATTGATAAGAAAACTAAGATTTATTACATAGAACTGAAAGATTTTGCCATAAACACTCATATTTTTCTTGCACTTTCTACTTGCTCAACTGTACTGTACGTACTGTAGTTAGTGGGTGAAGGGATGGATGAGTTAATTGATAATGGGATGAACTTGGATTGGAGCTCAGTGAATGGGATTGGAACAAAGCAGTGTTATGTTTGTAATGGGTTAAGCAACAGCAAGGGCAAATTATCCACTAGCTGAGCATGGACAAATTAAGAACAGATCAAATAGTCCATATCCAAATACTGTAATGAGGATATACAATTTAAGCCTTATGAACGTGGGTAGGTCATAAGGTAGGGGGATTATAAAGGATGGTAGGTCATTCCATAATATAGCAGTTTAGATTTAAAAAAACATAAATTTACATGACTCGTTAGCTACTTATATTGTTAGGCCAACATTGTGAAGGTGGTTTGTAAGTTCTATGGAGCAGTGGAAGTGGAAATAAAAGTAAATATAGAAGGCAGCATTATGGCAGCGAGATCAGCCAAGCCAATCATTCAGCCCATAGAGGCATTGAAATGTGTGGGGACAGGGACACACCCTTGTCGAATTCCAGTAGGAAGGGAAAAAATAAATCAGAATCCTACCACCATCTTAGGAGAACTGACTGTGTATGAATTTGAAACTATGAAATTGGTTATGTTGTTGATGGGAAATATTGAATTTACAACGGCACCTTATAAACTTATATATATATATTTTTTATCTTAATCTATTTCCCTTTTTACTTTACAATTTTCTATTCCCAAAAATGCTTGTTACAATTTCAAAGGTTGATGGGAAATATTGCCTTTACAACGGCACCTTATATCTTAATCTTTAGTTTGCACCTCATACACCAATATATATATTTGTTTTTATCTTGATCTTGTTTTTTTTTTTTTTTTTTTTTTTCTATTTCCAAAAGTGCCTGTTACAATTTCAATAGTGCACGTTTCATAATAACATCTTAAAGTACAGACGTACGATGTATCAGTAATTATCGCGGGGAAGATTTAACAAAATACATCATAACTCGGCCATCACTCCGTTAACCAACTTCCAAATTTAACAGGGGAACAGTGTTGGCCGAGTTAGATGTGTTTTGTAAAATCTGCGGGAGTAGAACATGTCCCCCTACTCCCGCACCCTAAAAAACCCATGCACCCCCTTAAAACCTACCCAAACCTGTCACCCTATTACCTCACCCCTTTTAATAATACCATGAGTCCATGATCGTGTCAGTGGCAACGTCGTACAGTCCAAGAAATTCCAAAGGCGACAAGCTCTTCCAGATTAATATTTCATCACTTTTCACGTAAAGTACCTTCAGAAAGTAGAAAGTGCAAGTAAACTATGAGTGTATAATATTATGTCCTTTTCTGGTTACCACTCAAAAATTTCATTCAGTCACGTTCCACTTTTCATTGATAAGAAAACTAAGATTTATTACATAGAACTGAAAGATTTTGCCATAAACACTCATATTTTTCTTGCACTTTCTACTTGCTCAACTGTACTGTACGTACTGTAGTTAGTGGGTGAAGGGATGGATGAGTTAATTGATAATGGGATGAACTTGGATTGGAGCTCAGTGAATGGGATTGGAACAAAGCAGTGTTATGTTTGTAATGGGTTAAGCAACAGCAAGGGCAAATTATCCACTAGCTGAGCATGGACAAATTAAGAACAGATCAAATAGTCCATATCCAAATACTGTAATGAGGATATACAATTTAAGCCTTATGAACGTGGGTAGGTCATAAGGTAGGGGGATTATAAAGGATGGTAGGTCATTCCATAATATAGCAGTTTAGATTTAAAAAAACATAAATTTACATGACTCGTTAGCTACTTATATTGTTAGGCCAACATTGTGAAGGTGGTTTGTAAGTTCTATGGAGCAGTGGAAGTGGAAATAAAAGTAAATATAGAAGGCAGCATTATGGCAGCGAGATCAGCCAAGCCAATCATTCAGCCCATAGAGGCATTGAAATGTGTGGGGACAGGGACACACCCTTGTCGAATTCCAGTAGGAAGGGAAAAAATAAATCAGAATCCTACCACAATCTTAGGAGAACTGACTGTGTATGAATTTGAAACTATGAAATTGGTTATGTTGTTGATGGGAAATATTGAATTTACAACGGCACCTTATAAACTTATATATATATATTTTTTATCTTAATCTATTTCCCTTTTTACTTTACAATTTTCTATTCCCAAAAATGCTTGTTACAATTTCAAAGGTTGATGGGAAATATTGCCTTTACAACGGCACCTTATATCTTAATCTTTAGTTTGCACCTCATACACCAATATATATATTTGTTTTTATCTTGATCTTGTTTTTTTTTTTTTTTTTTTTTTCTATTTCCAAAAGTGCCTGTTACAATTTCAATAGTGCACGTTTCATAATAACATCTTAAAGTACAGACGTACGATGTATCAGTAATTATCGCGGGGAAGATTTAACAAAATACATCATAACTCGGCCATCACTCCGTTAACCATCTTCCAAATTAAATCCGCTGGCGTTCACACGCAATCCTTCAGTTAGTTACCCCGGGAACCGGGGTAACTAACTGAAGGATTGCGTGTGATCGCCAGCGGATTTAACAGGGGAACAGTGTTGGCCGAGTTAGATGTGTTTTGTAAAATCTGCGGGAGTAGAACATGTCCCCCTACTCCCGCACCCTAAAAAACCCATGCACCCCCTTAAAACCTACCCAAACCTGTCACCCTATTACCTCACCCCTTTTAATAATACCATGAGTCCATGATCGTGTCAGTGGCAACGTCGTACAGTCCAAGAAATTCCAAAGGCGACAAGCTCTTCCAGATTAATATTTCATCACTTTTCACGTAAAGTACCTTCAGAAAGTAGAAAGTGCAAGTAAACTATGAGTGTATAATATTATGTCCTTTTCTGGTTACCACTCAAAAATTTCATTCAGTCACGTTCCACTTTTCATTGATAAGAAAACTAAGATTTATTACATAGAACTGAAAGATTTTGCCATAAACACTCATATTTTTCTTGCACTTTCTACTTGCTCAACTGTACTGTACGTACTGTAGTTAGTGGGTGAAGGGATGGATGAGTTAATTGATAATGGGATGAACTTGGATTGGAGCTCAGTGAATGGGATTGGAACAAAGCAGTGTTATGTTTGTAATGGGTTAAGCAACAGCAAGGGCAAATTATCCACTAGCTGAGCATGGACAAATTAAGAACAGATCAAATAGTCCATATCCAAATACTGTAATGAGGATATACAATTTAAGCCTTATGAACGTGGGTAGGTCATAAGGTAGGGGGATTATAAAGGATGGTAGGTCATTCCATAATATAGCAGTTTAGATTTAAAAAAACATAAATTTACATGACTCGTTAGCTACTTATATTGTTAGGCCAACATTGTGAAGGTGGTTTGTAAGTTCTATGGAGCAGTGGAAGTGGAAATAAAAGTAAATATAGAAGGCAGCATTATGGCAGCGAGATCAGCCAAGCCAATCATTCAGCCCATAGAGGCATTGAAATGTGTGGGGACAGGGACACACCCTTGTCGAATTCCAGTAGGAAGGGAAAAAATAAATCAGAATCCTACCACAATCTTAGGAGAACTGACTGTGTATGAATTTGAAACTATGAAATTGGTTATGTTGTTGATGGGAAATATTGAATTTACAACGGCACCTTATAAACTTATATATATATATTTTTTATCTTAATCTATTTCCCTTTTTACTTTACAATTTTCTATTCCCAAAAATGCTTGTTACAATTTCAAAGGTTGATGGGAAATATTGCCTTTACAACGGCACCTTATATCTTAATCTTTAGTTTGCACCTCATACACCAATATATATATTTGTTTTTATCTTGATCTTGTTTTTTTTTTTTTTTTTTTTTTCTATTTCCAAAAGTGCCTGTTACAATTTCAATAGTGCACGTTTCATAATAACATCTTAAAGTACAGACGTACGATGTATCAGTAATTATCGCGGGGAAGATTTAACAAAATACATCATAACTCGGCCATCACTCCGTTAACCATCTTCCAAATTAAATCCGCTGGCGTTCACACGCAATCCTTCAGTTAGTTACCCCGGGAACCGGGGTAACTAACTGAAGGATTGCGTGTGATCGCCAGCGGATTTAACAGGGGAACAGTGTTGGCCGAGTTAGATGTGTTTTGTAAAATCTGCGGGAGTAGAACATGTCCCCCTACTCCCGCACCCTAAAAAACCCATGCACCCCCTTAAAACCTACCCAAACCTGTCACCCTATTACCTCACCCCTTTTAATAATACCATGAGTCCATGATCGTGTCAGTGGCAACGTCGTACAGTCCAAGAAATTCCAAAGGCGACAAGCTCTTCCAGATTAATATTTCATCACTTTTCACGTAAAGTACCTTCAGAAAGTAGAAAGTGCAAGTAAACTATGAGTGTATAATATTATGTCCTTTTCTGGTTACCACTCAAAAATTTCATTCAGTCACGTTCCACTTTTCATTGATAAGAAAACTAAGATTTATTACATAGAACTGAAAGATTTTGCCATAAACACTCATATTTTTCTTGCATTTTCTACTTGCTCAACTGTACTGTACGTACTGTAGTTAGTGGGTGAAGGGATGGATGAGTTAATTGATAATGGGATGAACTTGGATTGGAGCTCAGTGAATGGGATTGGAACAAAGCAGTGTTATGTTTGTAATGGGTTAAGCAACAGCAAGGGCAAATTATCCACTAGCTGAGCATGGACAAATTAAGAACAGATCAAATAGTCCATATCCAAATACTGTAATGAGGATATACAATTTAAGCCTTATGAACGTGGGTAGGTCATAAGGTAGGGGGATTATAAAGGATGGTAGGTCATTCCATAATATAGCAGTTTAGATTTAAAAAAACATAAATTTACATGACTCGTTAGCTACTTATATTGTTAGGCCAACATTGTGAAGGTGGTTTGTAAGTTCTATGGAGCAGTGGAAGTGGAAATAAAAGTAAATATAGAAGGCAGCATTATGGCAGCGAGATCAGCCAAGCCAATCATTCAGCCCATAGAGGCATTGAAATGTGTGGGGACAGGGACACACCCTTGTCGAATTCCAGTAGGAAGGGAAAAAATAAATCAGAATCCTACCACCATCTTAGGAGAACTGACTGTGTATGAATTTGAAACTATGAAATTGGTTATGTTGTTGATGGGAAATATTGACTTTACAACGGCACCTTATAAACTTATATATATATATTTTTTATCTTAATCTATTTCCCTTTTTACTTTACAATTTTCTATTCCCAAAAATGCTTGTTACAATTTCAAAGGTTGATGGGAAATATTGCCTTTACAACGGCACCTTATATCTTAATCTTTAGTTTGCACCTCATACACCAATATATATATTTGTTTTTATCTTGATCTTGTTTTTTTTTTTTTTTTTTTTTTTCTATTTCCAAAAGTGCCTGTTACAATTTCAATAGTGCACGTTTCATAATAACATCTTAAAGTACAGACGTACGATGTATCAGTAATTATCGCGGGGAAGATTTAACAAAATACATCATAACTCGGCCATCACTCCGTTAACCAACTTCCAAATTTAACAGGGGAACAGTGTTGGCCGAGTTAGATGTGTTTTGTAAAATCTGCGGGAGTAGAACATGTCCCCCTACTCCCGCACCCTAAAAAACCCATGCACCCCCTTAAAACCTACCCAAACCTGTCACCCTATTACCTCACCCCTTTTAATAATACCATGAGTCCATGATCGTGTCAGTGGCAACGTCGTACAGTCCAAGAAATTCCAAAGGCGACAAGCTCTTCCAGATTAATATTTCATCACTTTTCACGTAAAGTACCTTCAGAAAGTAGAAAGTGCAAGTAAACTATGAGTGTATAATATTATGTCCTTTTCTGGTTACCACTCAAAAATTTCATTCAGTCACGTTCCACTTTTCATTGATAAGAAAACTAAGATTTATTACATAGAACTGAAAGATTTTGCCATAAACACTCATATTTTTCTTGCACTTTCTACTTGCTCAACTGTACTGTACGTACTGTAGTTAGTGGGTGAAGGGATGGATGAGTTAATTGATAATGGGATGAACTTGGATTGGAGCTCAGTGAATGGGATTGGAACAAAGCAGTGTTATGTTTGTAATGGGTTAAGCAACAGCAAGGGCAAATTATCCACTAGCTGAGCATGGACAAATTAAGAACAGATCAAATAGTCCATATCCAAATACTGTAATGAGGATATACAATTTAAGCCTTATGAACGTGGGTAGGTCATAAGGTAGGGGGATTATAAAGGATGGTAGGTCATTCCATAATATAGCAGTTTAGATTTAAAAAAACATAAATTTACATGACTCGTTAGCTACTTATATTGTTAGGCCAACATTGTGAAGGTGGTTTGTAAGTTCTATGGAGCAGTGGAAGTGGAAATAAAAGTAAATATAGAAGGCAGCATTATGGCAGCGAGATCAGCCAAGCCAATCATTCAGCCCATAGAGGCATTGAAATGTGTGGGGACAGGGACACACCCTTGTCGAATTCCAGTAGGAAGGGAAAAAATAAATCAGAATCCTACCACAATCTTAGGAGAACTGACTGTGTATGAATTTGAAACTATGAAATTGGTTATGTTGTTGATGGGAAATATTGAATTTACAACGGCACCTTATAAACTTATATATATATATTTTTTATCTTAATCTATTTCCCTTTTTACTTTACAATTTTCTATTCCCAAAAATGCTTGTTACAATTTCAAAGGTTGATGGGAAATATTGCCTTTACAACGGCACCTTATATCTTAATCTTTAGTTTGCACCTCATACACCAATATATATATTTGTTTTTATCTTGATCTTGTTTTTTTTTTTTTTTTTTTTTCTATTTCCAAAAGTGCCTGTTACAATTTCAATAGTGCACGTTTCATAATAACATCTTAAAGTACAGACGTACGATGTATCAGTAATTATCGCGGGCAAGATTTAACAAAATACATCATAACTCGGCCATCACTCCGTTAACCATCTTCCAAATTAAATCCGCTGGCGTTCACACGCAATCCTTCAGTTAGTTACCCCGGGAACCGGGGTAACTAACTGAAGGATTGCGTGTGATCGCCAGCGGATTTAACAGGGGAACAGTGTTGGCCGAGTTAGATGTGTTTTGTAAAATCTGCGGGAGTAGAACATGTCCCCCTACTCCCGCACCCTAAAAAACCCATGCACCCCCTTAAAACCTACCCAAACCTGTCACCCTATTACCTCACCCCTTTTAATAATACCATGAGTCCATGATCGTGTCAGTGGCAACGTCGTACAGTCCAAGAAATTCCAAAGGCGATAAGCTCTTCCAGATTAATATTTCATCACTTTTCACGTAAAGTACCTTCAGAAAGTAGAAAGTGCAAGTAAACTATGAGTGTATAATATTATGTCCTTTTCTGGTTACCACTCAAAAATTTCATTCAGTCACGTTCCACTTTTCATTGATAAGAAAACTAAGATTTATTACATAGAACTGAAAGATTTTGCCATAAACACTCATATTTTTCTTGCACTTTCTACTTGCTCAACTGTACTGTACGTACTGTAGTTAGTGGGTGAAGGGATGGATGAGTTAATTGATAATGGGATGAACTTGGATTGGAGCTCAGTGAATGGGATTGGAACAAAGCAGTGTTATGTTTGTAATGGGTTAAGCAACAGCAAGGGCAAATTATCCACTAGCTGAGCATGGACAAATTAAGAACAGATCAAATAGTCCATATCCAAATACTGTAATGAGGATATACAATTTAAGCCTTATGAACGTGGGTAGGTCATAAGGTAGGGGGATTATAAAGGATGGTAGGTCATTCCATAATATAGCAGTTTAGATTTAAAAAAACATAAATTTACATGACTCGTTAGCTACTTATATTGTTAGGCCAACATTGTGAAGGTGGTTTGTAAGTTCTATGGAGCAGTGGAAGTGGAAATAAAAGTAAATATAGAAGGCAGCATTATGGCAGCGAGATCAGCCAAGCCAATCATTCAGCCCATAGAGGCATTGAAATGTGTGGGGACAGGGACACACCCTTGTCGAATTCCAGTAGGAAGGGAAAAAATAAATCAGAATCCTACCACCATCTTAGGAGAACTGACTGTGTATGAATTTGAAACTATGAAATTGGTTATGTTGTTGATGGGAAATATTGACTTTACAACGGCACCTTATAAACTTATATATATATATTTTTTATCTTAATCTATTTCCCTTTTTACTTTACAATTTTCTATTCCCAAAAATGCTTGTTACAATTTCAAAGGTTGATGGGAAATATTGCCTTTACAACGGCACCTTATATCTTAATCTTTAGTTTGCACCTCATACACCAATATATATATTTGTTTTTATCTTGATCTTGTTTTTTTTTTTTTTTTTTTTTTCTATTTCCAAAAGTGCCTGTTACAATTTCAATAGTGCACGTTTCATAATAACATCTTAAAGTACAGACGTACGATGTATCAGTAATTATCGCGGGGAAGATTTAACAAAATACATCATAACTCGGCCATCACTCCGTTAACCATCTTCCAAATTAAATCCGCTGGCGTTCACACGCAATCCTTCAGTTAGTTACCCCGGGAACCGGGGTAACTAACTGAAGGATTGCGTGTGATCGCCAGCGGATTTAACAGGGGAACAGTGTTGGCCGAGTTAGATGTGTTTTGTAAAATCTGCGGGAGTAGAACATGTCCCCCTACTCCCGCACCCTAAAAAACCCATGCACCCCCTTAAAACCTACCCAAACCTGTCACCCTATTACCTCACCCCTTTTAATAATACCATGAGTCCATGATCGTGTCAGTGGCAACGTCGTACAGTCCAAGAAATTCCAAAGGCGACAAGCTCTTCCAGATTAATATTTCATCACTTTTCACGTAAAGTACCTTCAGAAAGTAGAAAGTGCAAGTAAACTATGAGTGTATAATATTATGTCCTTTTCTGGTTACCACTCAAAAATTTCATTCAGTCACGTTCCACTTTTCATTGATAAGAAAACTAAGATTTATTACATAGAACTGAAAGATTTTGCCATAAACACTCATATTTTTCTTGCACTTTCTACTTGCTCAACTGTACTGTACGTACTGTAGTTAGTGGGTGAAGGGATGGATGAGTTAATTGATAATGGGATGAACTTGGATTGGAGCTCAGTGAATGGGATTGGAACAAAGCAGTGTTATGTTTGTAATGGGTTAAGCAACAGCAAGGGCAAATTATCCACTAGCTGAGCATGGACAAATTAAGAACAGATCAAATAGTCCATATCCAAATACTGTAATGAGGATATACAATTTAAGCCTTATGAACGTGGGTAGGTCATAAGGTAGGGGGATTATAAAGGATGGTAGGTCATTCCATAATATAGCAGTTTAGATTTAAAAAAACATAAATTTACATGACTCGTTAGCTACTTATATTGTTAGGCCAACATTGTGAAGGTGGTTTGTAAGTTCTATGGAGCAGTGGAAGTGGAAATAAAAGTAAATATAGAAGGCAGCATTATGGCAGCGAGATCAGCCAAGCCAATCATTCAGCCCATAGAGGCATTGAAATGTGTGGGGACAGGGACACACCCTTGTCGAATTCCAGTAGGAAGGGAAAAAATAAATCAGAATCCTACCACCATCTTAGGAGAACTGACTGTGTATGAATTTGAAACTATGAAATTGGTTATGTTGTTGATGGGAAATATTGACTTTACAACGGCACCTTATAAACTTATATATATATATTTTTTATCTTAATCTATTTCCCTTTTTACTTTACAATTTTCTATTCCCAAAAATGCTTGTTACAATTTCAAAGGTTGATGGGAAATATTGCCTTTACAACGGCACCTTATATCTTAATCTTTAGTTTGCACCTCATACACCAATATATATATTTGTTTTTATCTTGATCTTGTTTTTTTTTTTTTTTTTTTTTCTATTTCCAAAAGTGCCTGTTACAATTTCAATAGTGCACGTTTCATAATAACATCTTAAAGTACAGACGTACGATGTATCAGTAATTATCGCGGGGAAGATTTAACAAAATACATCATAACTCGGCCATCACTCCGTTAACCAACTTCCAAATTAAATCCGCTGGCGTTCACACGCAATCCTTCAGTTAGTTACCCCGGGAACCGGGGTAACTAACTGAAGGATTGCGTGTGATCGCCAGCGGATTTAACAGGGGAACAGTGTTGGCCGAGTTAGATGTGTTTTGTAAAATCTGCGGGAGTAGAACATGTCCCCCTACTCCCGCACCCTAAAAAACCCATGCACCCCCTTAAAACCTACCCAAACCTGTCACCCTATTACCTCACCCCTTTTAATAATACCATGAGTCCATGATCGTGTCAGTGGCAACGTCGTACAGTCCAAGAAATTCCAAAGGCGACAAGCTCTTCCAGATTAATATTTCATCACTTTTCACGTAAAGTACCTTCAGAAAGTAGAAAGTGCAAGTAAACTATGAGTGTATAATATTATGTCCTTTTCTGGTTACCACTCAAAAATTTCATTCAGTCACGTTCCACTTTTCATTGATAAGAAAACTAAGATTTATTACATAGAACTGAAAGATTTTGCCATAAACACTCATATTTTTCTTGCACTTTCTACTTGCTCAACTGTACTGTACGTACTGTAGTTAGTGGGTGAAGGGATGGATGAGTTAATTGATAATGGGATGAACTTGGATTGGAGCTCAGTGAATGGGATTGGAACAAAGCAGTGTTATGTTTGTAATGGGTTAAGCAACAGCAAGGGCAAATTATCCACTAGCTGAGCATGGACAAATTAAGAACAGATCAAATAGTCCATATCCAAATACTGTAATGAGGATATACAATTTAAGCCTTATGAACGTGGGTAGGTCATAAGGTAGGGGGATTATAAAGGATGGTAGGTCATTCCATAATATAGCAGTTTAGATTTAAAAAAACATAAATTTACATGACTCGTTAGCTACTTATATTGTTAGGCCAACATTGTGAAGGTGGTTTGTAAGTTCTATGGAGCAGTGGAAGTGGAAATAAAAGTAAATATAGAAGGCAGCATTATGGCAGCGAGATCAGCCAAGCCAATCATTCAGCCCATAGAGGCATTGAAATGTGTGGGGACAGGGACACACCCTTGTCGAATTCCAGTAGGAAGGGAAAAAATAAATCAGAATCCTACCACCATCTTAGGAGAACTGACTGTGTATGAATTTGAAACTATGAAATTGGTTATGTTGTTGATGGGAAATATTGACTTTACAACGGCACCTTATAAACTTATATATATATATTTTTTATCTTAATCTATTTCCCTTTTTACTTTACAATTTTCTATTCCCAAAAATGCTTGTTACAATTTCAAAGGTTGATGGGAAATATTGCCTTTACAACGGCACCTTATATCTTAATCTTTAGTTTGCACCTCATACACCAATATATATATTTGTTTTTATCTTGATCTTGTTTTTTTTTTTTTTTTTTTTTCTATTTCCAAAAGTGCCTGTTACAATTTCAATAGTGCACGTTTCATAATAACATCTTAAAGTACAGACGTACGATGTATCAGTAATTATCGCGGGGAAGATTTAACAAAATACATCATAACTCGGCCATCACTCCGTTAACCATCTTCCAAATTAAATCCGCTGGCGTTCACACGCAATCCTTCAGTTAGTTACCTCGGGAACCGGGGTAACTAACTGAAGGATTGCGTGTGATCGCCAGCGGATTTAACAGGGGAACAGTGTTGGCCGAGTTAGATGTGTTTTGTAAAATCTGCGGGAGTAGAACATGTCCCCCTACTCCCGCACCCTAAAAAACCCATGCACCCCCTTAAAACCTACCCAAACCTGTCACCCTATTACCTCACCCCTTTTAATAATACCATGAGTCCATGATCGTGTCAGTGGCAACGTCGTACAGTCCAAGAAATTCCAAAGGCGACAAGCTCTTCCAGATTAATATTTCATCACTTTTCACGTAAAGTACCTTCAGAAAGTAGAAAGTGCAAGTAAACTATGAGTGTATAATATTATGTCCTTTTCTGGTTACCACTCAAAAATTTCATTCAGTCACGTTCCACTTTTCATTGATAAGAAAACTAAGATTTATTACATAGAACTGAAAGATTTTGCCATAAACACTCATATTTTTCTTGCATTTTCTACTTGCTCAACTGTACTGTACGTACTGTAGTTAGTGGGTGAAGGGATGGATGAGTTAATTGATAATGGGATGAACTTGGATTGGAGCTCAGTGAATGGGATTGGAACAAAGCAGTGTTATGTTTGTAATGGGTTAAGCAACAGCAAGGGCAAATTATCCACTAGCTGAGCATGGACAAATTAAGAACAGATCAAATAGTCCATATCCAAATACTGTAATGAGGATATACAATTTAAGCCTTATGAACGTGGGTAGGTCATAAGGTAGGGGGATTATAAAGGATGGTAGGTCATTCCATAATATAGCAGTTTAGATTTTAAAAAACATAAATTTACATGACTCGTTAGCTACTTATATTGTTAGGCCAACATTGTGAAGGTGGTTTGTAAGTTCTATGGAGCAGTGGAAGTGGAAATAAAAGTAAATATAGAAGGCAGCATTATGGCAGCGAGATCAGCCAAGCCAATCATTCAGCCCATAGAGGCATTGAAATGTGTGGGGACAGGGACACACCCTTGTCGAATTCCAGTAGGAAGGGAAAAAATAAATCAGAATCCTACCACCATCTTAGGAGAACTGACTGTGTATGAATTTGAAACTATGAAATTGGTTATGTTGTTGATGGGAAATATTGACTTTACAACGGCACCTTATAAACTTATATATATATATTTTTTATCTTAATCTATTTCCCTTTTTACTTTACAATTTTCTATTCCCAAAAATGCTTGTTACAATTTCAAAGGTTGATGGGAAATATTGCCTTTACAACGGCACCTTATATCTTAATCTTTAGTTTGCACCTCATACACCAATATATATATTTGTTTTTATCTTGATCTTGTTTTTTTTTTTTTTTTTTTTTTTCTATTTCCAAAAGTGCCTGTTACAATTTCAATAGTGCACGTTTCATAATAACATCTTAAAGTACAGACGTACGATGTATCAGTAATTATCGCGGGGAAGATTTAACAAAATACATCATAACTCGGCCATCACTCCGTTAACCAACTTCCAAATTAAATCCGCTGGCGTTCACACGCAATCCTTCAGTTAGTTACCCCGGGAACCGGGGTAACTAACTGAAGGATTGCGTGTGATCGCCAGCGGATTTAACAGGGGAACAGTGTTGGCCGAGTTAGATGTGTTTTGTAAAATCTGCGGGAGTAGAACATGTCCCCCTACTCCCGCACCCTAAAAAACCCATGCACCCCCTTAAAACCTACCCAAACCTGTCACCCTATTACCTCACCCCTTTTAATAATACCATGAGTCCATGATCGTGTCAGTGGCAACGTCGTACAGTCCAAGAAATTCCAAAGGCGACAAGCTCTTCCAGATTAATATTTCATCACTTTTCACGTAAAGTACCTTCAGAAAGTAGAAAGTGCAAGTAAACTATGAGTGTATAATATTATGTCCTTTTCTGGTTACCACTCAAAAATTTCATTCAGTCACGTTCCACTTTTCATTGATAAGAAAACTAAGATTTATTACATAGAACTGAAAGATTTTGCCATAAACACTCATATTTTTCTTGCACTTTCTACTTGCTCAACTGTACTGTACGTACTGTAGTTAGTGGGTGAAGGGATGGATGAGTTAATTGATAATGGGATGAACTTGGATTGGAGCTCAGTGAATGGGATTGGAACAAAGCAGTGTTATGTTTGTAATGGGTTAAGCAACAGCAAGGGCAAATTATCCACTAGCTGAGCATGGACAAATTAAGAACAGATCAAATAGTCCATATCCAAATACTGTAATGAGGATATACAATTTAAGCCTTATGAACGTGGGTAGGTCATAAGGTAGGGGGATTATAAAGGATGGTAGGTCATTCCATAATATAGCAGTTTAGATTTAAAAAAACATAAATTTACATGACTCGTTAGCTACTTATATTGTTAGGCCAACATTGTGAAGGTGGTTTGTAAGTTCTATGGAGCAGTGGAAGTGGAAATAAAAGTAAATATAGAAGGCAGCATTATGGCAGCGAGATCAGCCAAGCCAATCATTCAGCCCATAGAGGCATTGAAATGTGTGGGGACAGGGACACACCCTTGTCGAATTCCAGTAGGAAGGGAAAAAATAAATCAGAATCCTACCACCATCTTAGGAGAACTGACTGTGTATGAATTTGAAACTATGAAATTGGTTATGTTGTTGATGGGAAATATTGACTTTACAACGGCACCTTATAAACTTATATATATATATATTTTTTATCTTAATCTATTTCCCTTTTTACTTTACAATTTTCTATTCCCAAAAATGCTTGTTACAATTTCAAAGGTTGATGGGAAATATTGCCTTTACAACGGCACCTTATATCTTAATCTTTAGTTTGCACCTCATACACCAATATATATATTTGTTTTTATCTTGATCTTGTTTTTTTTTTTTTTTTTTTTTTCTATTTCCAAAAGTGCCTGTTACAATTTCAATAGTGCACGTTTCATAATAACATCTTAAAGTACAGACGTACGATGTATCAGTAATTATCGCGGGGAAGATTTAACAAAATACATCATAACTCGGCCATCATTCCGTTAACCATCTTCCAAATTAAATCCGCTGGCGTTCACACGCAATCCTTCAGTTAGTTACCCCGGGAACCGGGGTAACTAACTGAAGGATTGCGGAACCGGGGTAACTAACTGAAGGATTGCGTGTGATCGCCAGCGGATTTAACAGGGGAACAGTGTTGGCCGAGTTAGATGTGTTTTGTAAAATCTGCGGGAGTAGAACATGTCCCCCTACTCCCGCACCCTAAAAAACCCATGCACCCCCTTAAAACCTACCCAAACCTGTCACCCTATTACCTCACCCCTTTTAATAATACCATGAGTCCATGATCGTGTCAGTGGCAACGTCGTACAGTCCAAGAAATTCCAAAGGCGACAAGCTCTTCCAGATTAATATTTCATCACTTTTCACGTAAAGTACCTTCAGAAAGTAGAAAGTGCAAGTAAACTATGAGTGTATAATATTATGTCCTTTTCTGGTTACCACTCAAAAATTTCATTCAGTCACGTTCCACTTTTCATTGATAAGAAAACTAAGATTTATTACATAGAACTGAAAGATTTTGCCATAAACACTCATATTTTTCTTGCACTTTCTACTTGCTCAACTGTACTGTACGTACTGTAGTTAGTGGGTGAAGGGATGGATGAGTTAATTGATAATGGGATGAACTTGGATTGGAGCTCAGTGAATGGGATTGGAACAAAGCAGTGTTATGTTTGTAATGGGTTAAGCAACAGCAAGGGCAAATTATCCACTAGCTGAGCATGGACAAATTAAGAACAGATCAAATAGTCCATATCCAAATACTGTAATGAGGATATACAATTTAAGCCTTATGAACGTGGGTAGGTCATAAGGTAGGGGGATTATAAAGGATGGTAGGTCATTCCATAATATAGCAGTTTAGATTTAAAAAAACATAAATTTACATGACTCGTTAGCTACTTATATTGTTAGGCCAACATTGTGAAGGTGGTTTGTAAGTTCTATGGAGCAGTGGAAGTGGAAATAAAAGTAAATATAGAAGGCAGCATTATGGCAGCGAGATCAGCCAAGCCAATCATTCAGCCCATAGAGGCATTGAAATGTGTGGGGACAGGGACACACCCTTGTCGAATTCCAGTAGGAAGGGAAAAAATAAATCAGAATCCTACCACCATCTTAGGAGAACTGACTGTGTATGAATTTGAAACTATGAAATTGGTTATGTTGTTGATGGGAAATATTGACTTTACAACGGCACCTTATAAACTTATATATATATATTTTTTATCTTAATCTATTTCCCTTTTTACTTTACAATTTTCTATTCCCAAAAATGCTTGTTACAATTTCAAAGGTTGATGGGAAATATTGCCTTTACAACGGCACCTTATATCTTAATCTTTAGTTTGCACCTCATACACCAATATATATATTTGTTTTTATCTTGATCTTGTTTTTTTTTTTTTTTTTTTTTTTCTATTTCCAAAAGTGCCTGTTACAATTTCAATAGTGCACGTTTCATAATAACATCTTAAAGTACAGACGTACGATGTATCAGTAATTATCGCGGGGAAGATTTAACAAAATACATCATAACTCGGCCATCACTCCGTTAACCAACTTCCAAATTAAATCCGCTGGCGTTCACACGCAATCCTTCAGTTAGTTACCCCGGGAACCGGGAACCGGGGTAACTAACTGAAGGATTGCGTGTGATCGCCAGCGGATTTAACAGGGGAACAGTGTTGGCCGAGTTAGATGTGTTTTGTAAAATCTGCGGGAGTAGAACATGTCCCCCTACTCCCGCACCCTAAAAAACCCATGCACCCCCTTAAAACCTACCCAAACCTGTCACCCTATTACCTCACCCCTTTTAATAATACCATGAGTCCATGATCGTGTCAGTGGCAACGTCGTACAGTCCAAGAAATTCCAAAGGCGACAAGCTCTTCCAGATTAATATTTCATCACTTTTCACGTAAAGTACCTTCAGAAAGTAGAAAGTGCAAGTAAACTATGAGTGTATAATATTATGTCCTTTTCTGGTTACCACTCAAAAATTTCATTCAGTCACGTTCCACTTTTCATTGATAAGAAAACTAAGATTTATTACATAGAACTGAAAGATTTTGCCATAAACACTCATATTTTTCTTGCACTTTCTACTTGCTCAACTGTACTGTACGTACTGTAGTTAGTGGGTGAAGGGATGGATGAGTTAATTGATAATGGGATGAACTTGGATTGGAGCTCAGTGAATGGGATTGGAACAAAGCAGTGTTATGTTTGTAATGGGTTAAGCAACAGCAAGGGCAAATTATCCACTAGCTGAGCATGGACAAATTAAGAACAGATCAAATAGTCCATATCCAAATACTGTAATGAGGATATACAATTTAAGCCTTATGAACGTGGGTAGGTCATAAGGTAGGGGGATTATAAAGGATGGTAGGTCATTCCATAATATAGCAGTTTAGATTTAAAAAAACATAAATTTACATGACTCGTTAGCTACTTATATTGTTAGGCCAACATTGTGAAGGTGGTTTGTAAGTTCTATGGAGCAGTGGAAGTGGAAATAAAAGTAAATATAGAAGGCAGCATTATGGCAGCGAGATCAGCCAAGCCAATCATTCAGCCCATAGAGGCATTGAAATGTGTGGGGACAGGGACACACCCTTGTCGAATTCCAGTAGGAAGGGAAAAAATAAATCAGAATCCTACCACCATCTTAGGAGAACTGACTGTGTATGAATTTGAAACTATGAAATTGGTTATGTTGTTGATGGGAAATATTGACTTTACAACGGCACCTTATAAACTTATATATATATATTTTTTATCTTAATCTATTTCCCTTTTTACTTTACAATTTTCTATTCCCAAAAATGCTTGTTACAATTTCAAAGGTTGATGGGAAATATTGCCTTTACAACGGCACCTTATATCTTAATCTTTAGTTTGCACCTCATACACCAATATATATATTTGTTTTTATCTTGATCTTGTTTTTTTTTTTTTTTTTTTTTTTCTATTTCCAAAAGTGCCTGTTACAATTTCAATAGTGCACGTTTCATAATAACATCTTAAAGTACAGACGTACGATGTATCAGTAATTATCGCGGGGAAGATTTAACAAAATACATCATAACTCGGCCATCACTCCGTTAACCAACTTCCAAATTAAATCCGCTGGCGTTCACACGCAATCCTTCAGTTAGTTACCCCGGGAACCGGGGTAACTAACTGAAGGATTGCGTGTGATCGCCAGCGGATTTAACAGGGGAACAGTGTTGGCCGAGTTAGATGTGTTTTGTAAAATCTGCGGGAGTAGAACATGTCCCCCTACTCCCGCACCCTAAAAAACCCATGCACCCCCTTAAAACCTACCCAAACCTGTCACCCTATTACCTCACCCCTTTTAATAATACCATGAGTCCATGATCGTGTCAGTGGCAACGTCGTACAGTCCAAGAAATTCCAAAGGCGACAAGCTCTTCCAGATTAATATTTCATCACTTTTCACGTAAAGTACCTTCAGAAAGTAGAAAGTGCAAGTAAACTATGAGTGTATAATATTATGTCCTTTTCTGGTTACCACTCAAAAATTTCATTCAGTCACGTTCCACTTTTCATTGATAAGAAAACTAAGATTTATTACATAGAACTGAAAGATTTTGCCATAAACACTCATATTTTTCTTGCACTTTCTACTTGCTCAACTGTACTGTACGTACTGTAGTTAGTGGGTGAAGGGATGGATGAGTTAATTGATAATGGGATGAACTTGGATTGGAGCTCAGTGAATGGGATTGGAACAAAGCAGTGTTATGTTTGTAATGGGTTAAGCAAC
>JAWZYT010002880.1:0-67328 GCA_034508575.1 Petrolisthes manimaculis | reverse complement strand
CCATTGTCTCTTCAGAAATAATAAAGAGGAAGAGATAGTGAGGGGGAGAGGGAGGGGAAGCAGGAAATTGGGAGGGAGAGAAGGGAAGGAAAGGGGAAAAAATATGTGTGGGGGGAAAAATTAGGAGAGGAAGATACAGTGAGAGAGAGAGAGAGAGAGAGAGAGAGAGAGAGAGAGAGAGAGAGAGAGAGAGAGAGAGAGAGAGAGAGAGAGAGAGAGAGAGAGAAAGTAATAAATGAAAAAACATAACGAGAAAGAGTACTGAGAGAATTGATGGTGAATTATTTATTATAAAGTATATCAATCATCAATGTATATTAAAAATTGCAACCTTTCCAAACTTTCAAAAACGCTCATTTTTTCAATATTTTTTTTCAATTTTTAACGATTCCAAGATAAAATGTTTCATCTTCACTATTCCCCAGAGATACAAGATAAGTATTAACAGATGTGGGTGGGTGGGTGGGTGGTAGGAAAGATGTGGGTAGGTGGGTAGTGGGTGGGTGGGTGGGTGGGTAGGTAGGTAAGATGTGTGTGGTAGGTAGCGGCGACGGCGGCGGCGGCGGGGCGGCGGCGGCGGCGGCGGGGCGGCGGCGGCGGCGGCGTGGGGGCAGTTTCGGCGGGGCGGCAGCGGCGGGGCGGCGGCGGCAACGGGACGGCGGCGGCGGCGGCGACGACGAATAAGAAAATAAAAAATAATAATAATAATAATAATATAAAAAGGTAATTATTACCCCATGGCGTAGCCGTGGTGGGCGAAGCCCAGTGCTTGTTTAACTAATAGTTGTTCACTAGAAAGTCCATTCATTCATTCATTCATTGTAGTGTTTGAAGTGAGGACACAGTTTCTTGGTATATGCGAGGCACAAAGCGTTTTATTCCTCTTATCTCCACTCCCCCTTCCATTTTATCCACCCATGCACTCTCCCTCCCTCCCTTCCTTTGTTGTTCACTCTTTTTATTCTCCTTTCACCCACCCACCCACCACTTCCTTTCTCCGCTTAACCTTTTACCATTTTCCCTCTCACTTCTTCGTTTCTCCACTTCACACCACCCCGCCCTTTCCTTCCCACCTCACCCTTTCCTCCACATTTCACCCTTCTCTCTTTTTCCTCATTCTTTTCTCTCTGTTTACACTTTTTTATCTCATTCCTCAACCTTTCCTTACACGTTTCATCCACCACATCCCTTCCTTCCTTCCTCAACCCACCAACATCAAATCCTCACTTCATCAACCTTTCCCTTTAAAAAAATCACAGGGCTTAGACTTTAATTAAAACCCAAAATAATTAGGCCCCCATCCCTCAAAAATTATAAACACTCGGGAAAATATGTAAAAAAGGTCAGCGAGCCTTCATGTCAGAGTCAAAGCCTCCTTAGCCTAATTATTTGCTGTTGGTTGTTTAATTAAAGTCAGTAAAGTGTCATGTGTTGTGGTGGTCTGTCCTCTTTAGTCACTCAGTCAGGGGGTGCTTGGGTCAGGTGGGGGTGGGGGTGGATGGAAGGGAAGATTTGCTGTGTCTATCTGGTTGGTGTTTATTACCTCGTGATATTGGCATTCTGGAATTTGAGGCATTTCTATCTCATACTCGTTCGAAGGAGTGGATGTTGTGATTTTATCCTATTTAGGGAGCTGTAATGTGATGTGAACTTTTTAGGGAGCTGTAATGTGATGTGAACTTTTTAGTGATGTGAACTTTTTAGGGAGCTGTAATGTGATGTGAACTTTTTAGGAAGCTGTAATGTGATGTGAACTTTTTAGGAAGCTGTAATGTGATGTGAACTTTTTAGGAAGCTGTAATGTGATGTGAACTTTTTAGGGAACTGTAATGTGATGTGAACTTTTTAGGAAGCTGTAATGTGATGTGAACTTTTTAGGAAGCTGTAATGTGATGTGAACTTTTTAGGGAACTGTAATGTGATGTGAACTTTGGTAACTGGTGATGGTAACAGGAATATTTTTTGAGGTACTCTTCTGTGATGTAGTTATGATAATATGTAGTTATGAAAATATGTATAGTTATGACAATATTTTGATCGAATGTTGATACAATACAGTAGCATTATATAAATATATTATTTATATATTATTATTATTATTGTTACAATTTATTATTATTATATTATTGGGTGTGGGAAAAAGTAGGGAGGGAAATGTAGATGCAAGGGTTTTTGGTCAGGTATTAATCTTTGTAGTTGTGTGTGTGTGTGTGTGTGTTTGTGTGTGTGTGTGTGTGTGTGTGTATCTTTCTGTCTAGCTTTGAGTGTGTGTGTGTGTGTTGGTGTGTATGTGAGTGACTTGGTTTCTATCTAGTTGTGTGTGTGTGTGTGTGTGTGTGTATGTGTGTGTGAAGACAGGTGTGGCAGGGGAGAGTTGTGAAAGTTGTGGGTGGCTATAGTACATACGAGTGGGTATGAGTGGGTGGTAATTAATACACTATATATTATGTAGACATTAATGTGAGCTGGGCGGCCTGGCAAGAAGAAAGGTTTCGTTTAGGTTCCAGTAATCGATCGTGGTCAGTCCGCCCTTGAATTATTGCTCTGGGAAGGGGAGAGAAGGGATGGGAGAGAAGGGAAGGGAGGGAGAGAGAAGGGAAGGGGAGGGGAGAGAAGGGAAGGGAGAGAAGGGATGGGGAGAGAAGGGAAGGAGAGGGGAGAGAAGGAATGGGGAGAGAAGGAAAGGGGAGAGAAGAAATGGGGAGAAAAGGGAACAGGAAATGAAGAAGGGAAAAGATAGGAGAGGAGAGAGAAGAGTAAAGTGGTGCATGGGAAGAAAAGGTAATAAATGAGATTAGGAGTGGGGGACTAGGAGTAACCAAGGAGAAAAAAGCGAAAAGAGGAGAGAGAGAGGGGAGGGGAAGGAAGGAGCATGTGAGGAAAAGAGAGGGGAAGTGAGGGGGGGTGGAGATGGTGAGATACAAAGTGATGACAAGGGAAAAGGAGGAGGACTTGGGGTAGGGAGGGGGGGTGGGGTGGAGACAAGTTCCTATCAACAACAAACTCAGTCACAATAAACAAGTGTCGTAGTTATACCAGACAACATTTCACTCGAGTTGTCTTATGGTCGATCTACTTACTCCTTTGGGCTTTAGTTGTATATATATAGAGAGAGATATTTCTTTTACCTACCCGTATGTATGAGTTTATGATCAAATAAATATTGGGTGTAATTATCAGTTATGGTAAGAAATTTGAGTGTAGCGACATAGAAAAACACACGAGGAAGTACAAAACATTTACACACATAAATTAAAAAGCAGTAACAGGAAAGTTATACGATGCATAATATATAAAAAATAAGGAAAAAGAAAAGACTAAGAGGGATGGACAAACAAGAGTGGGGAAACAGGTAGCAAATTGTGGCGACGACTGTGGCAGCATTATTTACATTGTCTGAGCACGGGGTTGTAATGGTGGTTGTGTTGTGTTGGCTGTGGTGGTCTGGAAGGGTAATGGAACCAGCCACTCTTTAATTCGCCACTTGCACGCTACCGCCACATACATCTTCTCTCCTTTACGTTCTCTATCCCTCTTTCTCTTTTTATATATTTTTTCTCTCTCTCCCCGATACCGGTTTTTTCTCTATCCCTCTCTCTCTCTTGTTTTTTCTCTCTCTCTGATTCCGTTTTTCTCTCCGATTCCCTTTCTCTCTCTCTCTCTCTCTCTCTCTCTCTCTCTCTCTCTCTCTCTCTACCATTATTCCTATTCTCTTCTTCCCATCCCTCCCCTTCTCCACCTCCCCTCCTCTACTTCCCATTCCTCCTCTCCACTTCCTCCTCTCATTCCTCCTCTCCACTTCCTCCTCTCATCCCTCCTCTCCTCCACTTCCCCTCCTCTTCTTTTCCACCTCCAGCTTTGCACTCCACCCAATACTCTCCCTTCATTCCCTGAACAATAACTCAACTCCACCTGCCACCTTCAAAAACACACTCGTTTCCACGTTTATCTATATTGCATCTTTTTTTCGTTTTCATTTTCATTTTGGTCCTTTTATTTCTATTTTTTTTTTTTTTTTTTTTTTTTTTTTTTTCGTGCCAATCGTCACTTTGGATAAACTTTCTTACTTCCCCTTCAGCCACATATATTTATTTCTTATTCACAATCTTAGTCTACTTTCTTTTTAGGTATATATAATATAACTTTGTTTCTCGTTCTCCCACTTTTCCATATATATTCTCCTTCAAATATTTACGAGTGTGAATAACCTTTTCCCTCCTTTCTTTCTTACCCTTCTTTCCTCTCCTTCCTTCCCCCACTCTTCTTTCCTCTCCTTTCTTTCCCTACCCAGCTTTCCATTCCTTCAATCCCCTACCCTCCTTTCCATCCCCTATCCACCTTTCCTCCCTTACACATCTATACTTCCTTTCCATCCCCTACCCACCTTTCCTTCCCCTACCCACCTTTCCTTCCCCTACCCACCTTTCCTTCCCCTACCCACCTTTCCTTCCCCTACCCACCTTTCCTTCCCCTACCCACATTTCTATCCCCTACCCACCTTTCCTTCCCCTACCCACCTTTCCTCCTACCCACCTTTCCTTCCCCTACCCACCTTTCCTTCCCCTACCCACCTTTCCTTCCCCTACCCACCTTTCCTTCCCCTACCCACCTTTCCTCCTACCCACCTTTCCTTCCCCTACCCACCTTTCCTCCCTTACACATCTATACTTTCCCCTCACGGTCCACTAATTTGTCTATTGAACGGTATAGACAGAGGTCAGGTGGTGGAGCTAATGACGAGTTTCCTGTTTACTGTTAGTCAGCAAGCTTACACTGCCATTACTTTACTGATTTATTAATATTGGTTGATGCTTATAATATAATAACAACAATAAATATCACACCGGCACTTACTATTATTTATATGTTCAGGATCTAGTGCACCAAATTGTATGATTCTGGATATTATTGGTAATGTTTATTGTTCACATAATGTATTGTGCAATGTAGTAATTTTTTTTAAATCCAATTTAATGAATCTATTATCTTCACTAGAATATATTTGCACTAAAATAGGTGTCATTCTCAAATTTCCAGGTAAATATGGAACTATATAGGATAAAGTGAAGAGGCAACGGGTATATGGAAAAGGATATTTAAGTGGGCAAGGCTTAGGTAAATGGACAAGGGTAACTTAAAAATGAGGAAGGAGGCCTGGGGTAAGGTGCTTTTAGAGGGAAAACTTGAAGACTAGAGGGGAAAAGAAGGGAGGGAGGGAGCCTGAAATAGGAGAGCTTTTAGTGAGAAACCCTGAGGAAAGAGAGTTTGGAGGAGAGGGATTAAAAGAAAGTGTACTCAAAGGTGACAACTCACACACACTTTAAACACCAATACCCTCTCACTCCCCTCTCCTGACTCCCTCTCACCTCTCCTCCTCACTCCCTCTCACCTCTCCTCCTCACTCCCTCTCACCTCTCCTCCTCACTCCCTCTCACCTCTCCTCCTGACTCCCTCTCACCTCTCCTCCTCACTCCCTCTCACTTCCCTCTCCTGATCCCCCTCTCTGATCCCTTTACTCCCCTATCCAGCCCCCCCCCCCCACACACACACTCTCCACTCCCGACACTTTTCCCTCTCCTGATTCCCTCACTTCCCTTTCATGCCCCCCCCCCTTCCCCCTCTCAACTCCACTCACTCTCCCGATCCCTCTTACCCACTCACTTTCCTACCCTGACCCTCTCATCCACTCTCCTGTCCCCCTTTCCCCTTCCTGACCCTCTCTAACCCCTTGTGACTCAGTTTTAACCAACACTCCGCGGGTTCAACTCTCATTTTTATCTCTTTCCACACTTCAAAACTCTTAGTCCACAAACTGTCCCTCTCTCTCTCTCTCTCTCTCTCTCTCTCTCTCTCTCTCTCTCTCTGTAACATTTTTACCATTACCATCACTGTAAATTTTTTACCATTACCATCACTGTAATTTTTTTACCATTACCATCACTGAATTTTTTTTACCATTACCATCACTGAAATTTTTTTACCATTACCATCACTGTAAATTTTTTACCATTACCATCACTGTAAATTTTTTACCATTACCATCACTGTAAAATTTTTACCATTACCATCACTGTAAATTTTTTACCATTACCATCACTGTAAAAATTTTACCATTACCATCACTGTAAAGTTTTTACCATTACCATCACTGTAAAATTTTTACCATTACCATCACTGTAAAATTTTTACCATTACCATCACTGTAAAATTTTTACCATTACCATCACTGTAAAATTTTTACCATTACCATCACTGTAAAATTTTTACCATTACCATCACTGTAATTTTTTTACCATTACCATCACTGTAAAATTGTTACCATTACCATCACTGTAAATTTTTTACCATTACCATCACTGTAAAATTTTTACCATTACCATCACTGTAAAATTTTTACCATTACCATCACTGTAACATTTTTACCATTACCATCACTGTAAAATTTTTACCATTACCATCAGGCGGCCACTTACACTAAGATTACCATTATGTAGAACATCACATGCTCAACAGAGTGTCACCTTCCGTGGAGTTAGATGTTGGAACCAGTTGACACAACAAATTAAAAATATTGTTTCCTTGAATACTTTTAAATTCAAGGTAAAGCAAAACCTATGTAATTCATATTAACATTATTGCATTAATATTATTTACCTGTTTTTTAGTTAAATTATTTGTATTGATTTTTAACATTATTGATTGTATTAACATTATTATTATTAAATTTATTGCATTCATATATTATCATATTAATTTTATTATATTCATATATTATCATACCAATTTTATTGCATTCATATATTTTACCTGTTTTTTAGTTAATTAAACAAATTAATTGTATTGATTTTTAACATTATTAATTACATTAGCGTTATTATCATTGTATTTATTGCATTCATATATTATCATATTAATTTTATTGCATTCATATATTTTACCTGTTTTTCAGTTAATTAAACAAATTATTTGTATTTATTTTTAACTATTAATTACATTAACATTATTATAATTAATTTTATTGCATCCATATATTTTACCTGTTTTTTAGTTAATTAAACAAATTATTTGTATTGATTTTTAACATTATTAAATATATTAACATTATTATCATTAAATTTATGTCATTAATATATTATCATCCATGTACTGTTTTATTTGTATTGATTTTTTTTCGTTTGGATATTATAGTTATAATGGTATCAGGGTTACGATAAAGATAAATTTGTTTATAATCTTAGGCCTTTTAGCTGATTTTCTACGGCAAAAATAATACTGTATATTATAGTAGCATCAGGTCTACATTAAAGCTTCGGCTTAACAGACCTGTTTCCTCATATATATTTTAATGTAAACATGTACTATTAATACAATTGTAATATTGAGGCCAAATAAATGTATCGTATCGTATCTCTCTCTCTTTCTTTCTCTCTCTCTCTCTTTCTCTCTCTCTCTCATTCTTCTTCTTCATCTTCCCTCGGCCCCTTCACCCCCTCAACCCTCACACCTGGCCCACTTTGGAGATCGGCTGTGTTGTTGTCTCTGTTGTTGTTGTTGTTGTTGTTGTGTTGGCATTGGCAGTGGTGGTGGTGGTGGCCAGGGAGACGACGCTTGCCAACACTACCACTGCTACTATTTACTGTTGAGCTGACACCTTCCCCACAAACTCCTTTTTTTTCGTGTGTGTGTGTGTGTGTGTGTGTGTGTGTGTGTGTGTGTGTGTGTGTGTGTGTGTGTGTGTGTGTGTGTGTGTGTGTGTGTGTGTGTGTGTGTGTGTGTGTGTGTGTGTGTGTGTGTGTGTGTGTGTGTGTGTGTGTGTGTGTGTGTGTGTGTGTGTGTGTGTGTGTGTGTGTGTGTGTGTGTGTGTGTGTGTGTGTGTGTGTGTGTGTGTGTGTGTGTGTGTGTGTGTGTGTGTGTGTGTGTGTGTGTGTGTGTGTGTGTGTGTGTGTGTGTGTGTGTGTGTGTGTGTGTGTGTGTGTGTGTGTGTGTGTGTGTGTGTGTGTGTGTGTGTGTGTGTGTGTGTGTGTGTGTGTGTGTGTGTGTGTGTGTGTGTGTGTGTGTGTGTGTGTGTGTGTGTGTGTGTGTGTGTGTGTGTGTGTGTGTGTGTGTGTGTGTGTGTGTGTGTGTGTGTGTGTGTGTGTGTGTGTGTGTGTGTGTGTGTGTGTGTGTGTGTGTGTGTGTGTGTGTGTGTGTGTGTGTGTGTGTGTGTGTGTGTGTGTGTGTGTGTGTGTGTGTGTGTGTGTGTGTGTGTGTGTGTGTGTGTGTGTGTGTGTGTGTGTGTGTGTGTGTGTGTGTGTGTGTGTGTGTGTGTGTGTGTGTGTGTGTGTGTGTGTGTGTGTGTGTGTGTGTGTGTGTGTGTGTGTGTGTGTGTGTGTGTGTGTGTGTGTGTGTGTGTGTGTGTGTGTGTGTGTGTGTGTGTGTGTGTGTGTGTGTGTGTGTGTGTGTGTGTGTGTGTGTGTGTGTGTGTGTGTGTGTGTGTGTGTGTGTGTGTGTGTGTGTGTGTGTGTGTGTGTGTGTGTGTGTGTGTGTGTGTGTGTGTGTGTGTGTGTGTGTGTGTGTGTGTGTGTGTGTGTGTGTGTGTGTGTGTGTGTGTGTGTGTGTGTGTGTGTGTGTGTGTGTGTGTGTGTGTGTGTGTGTGTGTGTGTGTGTGTGTGTGTGTGTGTGTGTGTGTGTGTGTGTGTGTGTGTGTGTGTGTGTGTGTGTGTGTGTGTGTGTGTGTGTGTGTGTGTGTGTGTGTGTGTGTGTGTGTGTGTGTGTGTGTGTGTGTGTGTGTGTGTGTGTGTGTGTGTGTGTGTGTGTGTGTGTGTGTGTGTGTGTGTGTGTGTGTGTGTGTGTGTGTGTGTGTGTGTGTGTGTGTGTGTGTGTGTGTGTGTGTGTGTGTGTGTGTGTGTGTGTGTGTGTGTGTGTGTGTGTGTGTGTGTGTGTGTGTGTGTGTGTGTGTGTGTGTGTGTGTGTGTGTGTGTGTGTGTGTGTGTGTGTGTGTGTGTGTGTGTGTGTGTGTGTGTGTGTGTGTGTGTGTGTGTGTGTGTGTGTGTGTGTGTGTGTGTGTGTGTGTGTGTGTGTGTGTGTGTGTGTGTGTGTGTGTGTGTGTGTGTGTGTGTGTGTGTGTGTGTGTGTGTGTGTGTGTGTGTGTGTGTGTGTGTGTGTGTGTGTGTGTGTGTGTGTGTGTGTGTGTGTGTGTGTGTGTGTGTGTGTGTGTGTGTGTGTGTGTGTGTGTGTGTGTGTGTGTGTGTGTGTGTGTGTGTGTGTGTGTGTGTGTGTGTGTGTGTGTGTGTGTGTGTGTGTGTGTGTGTGTGTGTGTGTGTGTGTGTGTGTGTGTGTGTGTGTGTGTGTGTGTGTGTGTGTGTGTGTGTGTGTGTGTGTGTGTGTGTGCGTGCGTGCGTGCGTGCGTGTGTGTGTGTGTGTGTGTGTGTGTGTGTGTGTGTTGCTATTTTAAGTAATACCACCAACACCAACACCAACCAAGTGCCAGAACTATTCTTATCACATTGCTTTACCTCGTTGCTCATTACAACCCCGATCAACCTCCGTTACCGCCCTCCACCACATGCCACCAACCTCATCACCACCACAACAACCACCACCACAACAACAACCACCACCACAACAACAACAACAACTATTTACACCCTCACCAACACCACTCTACTACCACCACCACCACAACAACAACAACAACAACACCCAACACTATTTACACCCTCACCAACACCACCACATTCAACCATCATCACCACCACCACCACAATCTAACATCATCACCACATTATACCAACCACCACCACCACCACCTGTACATAAACACGAAATATTAATGCCTTAAAATACCACCACATTTTACGATCTCATAAAGCCTGCTCTCTGCTCCCACCACCTCCGCAAGCACACCATCTCCTTTCCCCTTAAACTGGACGGGCAACTTGACATTTACGAGTAACACTCTCTTTCTCGCCTTTCGTCTGTATTTATGGTTCTCCTTACTGAAGTGTTCATGCGTACGGGAAGTGTTATTATTATTATTATTATTATTATTATTATTATTAGTAGTAGTAGTAGTAGTATAATTATTATTATTATTATTATTATTATTATTATTATTATTATTATTATTATCATTATTATTTATATTATTTACTTGTTGAACTAGAAAACGAAACATGGATTATATTTTGTTTTGTTTGTATGTTGAGAGAGAGAGAGAGAGAGAGAGAGAGAGAGAGAGAGAGAGAGAGAGAGAGAGAGAGAGAGAGAGAGAGAGAGTGATAATAGCGTGTTAAGTTGGTCTCACTGAATGAATTACCAACACACTCTACCGTCATGTGAGGTGGTGAACTTAAATGACACTTTATTTTTTCACCACCATCACCAGAGAGAGAGAAAAAAATAAACAAAGCAAAGAAATAAAATAAAAATAGTCTCAAGGTACGAATTCTCTCCCTCCCTTTTGTTTGTTTGTTTGTGTGTTTGTTTGTTTTTATTTCCCTCCCTCCTCCACACATTACTTCCACCGGCTGACTCTGGCTAAAGGAGTTTTTTTTTTTTTTTTTTTTTTTTTTTTTTTTTTTTTTTTTTTTTTTTTTTTTTAACAAGCACACCAACAATGGCAAAACGAAGGACGTGGTGGTGGTGTGTGTGTGTGTGTGTGTGTGTGGCGTGGTGTGGTATACATTTCAAGTGGCTGTTTTCATTATTTTTAAGGGGGAAATTTTGTATTGGTAATTCTGGAGCAACTGAATCCTCCAAACTATTCCAAGCAACGGAACACCATTACGTTTGCTATTCTGATCCTGTTTCCTAGCTTACTTTGGAGGAATCATGGCACTCCAATGTACCAAAAAAGAATTACACCCTTTAACCTTAACCCATGTATGCGTTTCGATTTTGTTTTGGCTGAACAATCTTTAATAATTTTGTGACTTAATTATGGGGGTACAATTGGCAACACTTATAACTAGTACAGGAGTAGTGGACTGACAAGGCTGGCTGTACCTGTTATAAGTGCTGGCAACTGTAAATAGCACACTGTTTTGGGTGGTAAATCTGGAGCAAATGATTCTTCCAATAATTTTCCAGGCAACAGGATACTATTATTTTTCTTCATCTGGGTCTGTTTCCTGGCAATCTTTGGAGGAATTGAGGCGTTCCGATATCTTAAAAAGTATGAAATGTATTTTATGATTTATTTATCTGTGGCACTTCAATCAGACCGTAAAAAATATAAAAATATGTCCAGTGATGATTATTCAAGGAAGGAAAGGAAGGAGGGAAGAGGAAAGGTGATGGGAGGAAGGAAAGGAAGGAAGGAAGAGGAAAGGTGATGGGAGGAAGGAAAGGAAGGAGGGAAGAGGAAAGGTGATGGGAGGAAGGAAAGGAAGGATTATTGAGAGAAACAGCGAATAGTATTGTAAACTTATTATAAAAATGAGAGAATAAAAATTGGATAAGGTAGGTGGAGTTGGAAGTGCTGCTGCTGCACTGGGTGTCACTATGTCACCTTTAAAACAAGCTAAATTCACCATCTCTCTTTAAACACGTGACATAAATACCTCATGATTATAAAACAGTTGACACAAAACTTCATTAGTCATTTTACACCTACACCAAAACTAACTGGAACACCTATATTCACTGGAACACTTATAAACGAACTGGAACATTTAAGTTTTCCAGTCTCTATGCTCCCTGGAAACGCTCGTGGAAAGAGAAAACGAACTGTAAACACTGGGACGAATTCTGCCACAGTTTTCCCTGTTCATACACCAGAGCCCTTCCATTTTCTCTAAACGCCTTCAAGGAGAGAGGTCCAAAGTGGTGGTGGTGGTGGTGGTGCCAGGACTCTCCCCCCTTCCCTCCGCCCCCTCCCCCTTCTCTCTGCCCCCTCCCCCTCCCCCTTTCCTCCACCCCTCCCCCCTCCCCCTTCCCTCAACCCCTATCACCTTCCATCCACCCCTACCCCATTCCCTCCACCCCAACCCCCTTCCCTCCACCCCAACCCCCTCCCCTTCCCCCTTCCATCAACCCCCTCCCCTCTCCCCTACCTAATCTTTCCCAGTGTCTTGCTCACTTTCTTCGTTACTTCCTCCAATATTCCTTCCTTCCCATTTCTCTTGCCATCTTTTTTGTAATATTCAGTTCGTCCAATAATTCTTCTTCTTTTCTTCCTATTTCCATTTCTTTGCTTCATCAAATATTCCTTCCAGTCTCATTGCCTTCCATTTTTTTTTTTTTTTTTTTTACTTCAGGTCGTCTAATTTTCCTTTCCATTTCTCTTGCTTTCCATTTATTCAGTTCATCAAATATTTCTTCCCGTTTCTCTTTCCTTTAATTTATTTTCTTCATCAAATATTCATCAGTCCTTCTCTTTTCTCTTGCCTTCCATTTTCTTCTCTTTCTCCATTCCTTCTCCTTCTTTCGTTCACATCATCTCTTCTTCTAGTGTTCTCTCCTTCAATTTCATTCCTTCCCTTCCTATATTATTTCTCGGCCTTTCCTCAGTTATCCTCCTTCCTTTCTTCATTTTCCCTCCATTCCTGCATCAAATTCCCTCCTTCCTTACCCCATTTTCCCTCAATTTCCATCCTTTCTTTCTTATAATTAACTTCTTTCTTTCGTTTCCGTCTTCCTCCTTCCCTTCCTCCCTCCCTTCAATTAATTTCCCTCCCTTCTCCCGTTAGCTTCTCTCTCTCTCTTCTTCCTCTCTTTCTCCTCTCTCTTTTCCTCCCTACTATCAGTTTCTTTCCCATCCTCCCTCCCATCCTCACTCCCTCCTTCTCTCTCTCTCCCTCCCGTCAGTTTCTCTCCCTCCCTCCCTCCCGTCAGTTTCTCTCCTTTCTTCCCTCCTTCAATCTCTATTTTTCCCAGCTGGAGGCCCACAAGAGACCAACTCCTTAACGCTGATAGTTATTGCGGTGTTGGAGAGAGAGAGAGAGAGAGAGAGAGAGAGAGAGAGAGAGAGAGAGAGAGAGAGAGAGAGAGAGAGAGAGAGAGAGAGAGAAAGAAAGAATGTGTGTGTGTGTGTGTGTGTGTGTGTGTGTGTGAGTGCATGCAAGGACTGAAAGAGAAAAAAGTAAGGGAATGAAAAAGTGAAGATAAAATATGAAAAATAAATAGAATAACAGAATGAAACAGTAAAAATGAAAACGAAAGAAGTATCGAGAGAGAGAGAGAGAGAGAGAGAGAGAGAGAGAGAGAGAGAGAGAGAGAGAGAGAGAGAGAGAGAGAGAGAGAGAGAGAGAGAGGGAGAGAGAGAGAGAGAGACGGACAGAAACAAAGTGACATAATCGATAGAATTGGCAAGCCATCGAGAAAAGGGATGGAAGGGTGAGAAAGATGAATTGTTGTGCTGGGGGAAGCCTGGAGAATTGAGGGTAGAAGGGATTGTAAGATGGGGAAAGAGAAGAGGGTGTATGGTGGGTAGAGAGGTGAGTAAGGGGATAAGATGTCCTGCATGTATCTCAGAGTATTGTGAATGAAAAGACGTGATAATATTATGATAAACCTTTGTAAAATATTGGTTGGTTAGAAACACCGAGTTGTAATATTCCTGGAACAAATTTTATCGTGAGTGTTGGAGAATTGGATTACAATAGCAAACTCATAACAGTGTTTTTATTTACATTTGTTTTCCTTTTGTTTCAGGTAAGTGTCTTCTGAGCGCTTGTTGCTGAGCGTATATTTGTCTGCTGATTTATGTAAGTGTTTTTGGTGTCTTGGTAAACAACAATTTCTACTCTTTACTTACTAATATACCTGCATGGGTCAATCTTCTGTTAGTTTATGTTCATTTCAAACTCCTTAAAAATATATTGATTTTCATATGAGAACAAATTATACCATGTGTATAATTATGAGACGCTTCTTACCACAAATTTACAAATATCAACAACTCAGAATGATTGTGACGTGACATACAAGCTTCTATTATTATCTGGAAGGGAGATAAGTCAGCACATTGCCTGTCATAATATAATCGTTTATAGTTAGTCAGAAAGGCAATCACAATGAACAGGCCAGCAGTCAAAGGGTTAATTAAGTCGAGCCGTACGGTGATTAGGGAGGTGATAGCAATTCCCTGCATAATTAGGTGCTGGTCGGAGTAAGGTGAGAGGGAACGAGGTGGATGTGTGAGAAGTAGACGGGAAAGGGATGGATAAGTGTATGATTGTGCTCTAAGAAGGATAGGGAAGGTAGGAATGACTCCTTCTCTGATGTAAATGAGGAAGTCTTCAGAATTGACATTATAGCATAGTGAAAGTGGCAGGAAGACGCCACCCATCCCCACCACCAAGAGAGAGAGAGAGAGAGAGAGAGAGAGAGAGAGAGAGAGAGAGAGATACTGAGTACTGCGGTGTGTGGCATACTGTATGGAGAGAGGACATGTGTCAGTGACGGATGGGGAAGATGATGAAGATGACTGTGGATGGAGTAACTGATGGGCAGAAAAAACACGGTACAGTGACAAATGATGTAGACTTTGATATAGTGAGGAATAAAAAAAAAAAAAAAAAAAAAAACATACAACCATTGCGCCTGAATATGGAGTTGTGGTAAACAGTGGAAAGAGACATTAGGAATTTTTGGGTAAATAATAACGCCGTATAAGGAGAAGGAGCCTTTATGGACGACGTTTCACTAATGCTTTTTGAAACCTTAAGTAGGAAATGTTGTCTCCTTTACCGGTGTTATTATGATTTTTTTTTCTTTACATTTTTCTGTCCAGTTACGTAACAATTCAAGAAAAGTTTGTGATGTGAAAATGGTTGATGTAGAATTAGTATTTTTAGTAGTACACAATGTTGTAATGTTTTATTCTACGTGGACATGAAGAAAAAGTAGCAAATTATCTTTATAAGAAAACTGTTGGCAAATTATTATAATTATCGAGTCATTAGAATTGAGCAAAATTAAAACAATAATCCCGAAACTAAATAATTATTGTGTAGAAAAATGCCTCAGTCAATGTGCAATTATATGTGTGTGTGGAAAAAGATATTGTTAAATCTCTTAAAGCTCATTTTCCGTGTAACGAGTAAAGTTAAGTAGGTCCCCGGGCTGAAGTGATTAAAAACTGAGAGCGGCCAGATGCATCAGTTAATCAGCAGCACCAGTAAGCTGAACCCAACTCGAAGCTATTAGCAACTTTCAGTCCACAACATGAAGCAATTAAAGCTGAAAACCACACCAACCATTAACACCTCCAATACTGAACATCAAACCACCACCACTACAGTCACCACACCTCCACCACCACTACTACCACCACAGTCACCACACCTCCACCACAGTCACCACACCTCTACCACAGTCACCACACCTCCACCACAGTCACCACACCTCCACCACCACTACTACCACTACAGTCACCACACCACCACAGTCACCACACCTCTACCACAGTCACCACACCTCCACCACAGTCACCACACCTCCACCACCATCACTACGACCACCACAGTCACCACACTTTCACCACCACCACCTCCACCTTCACTACCACCACCACCACAGTCTCCACTACCACCACCACCACAGTCTCCACACCTCCACCACAGGCACCACACTTCCACCATCACTACCAACCCTCCAACCACCTCCACCATCTCCATCTCCACCAACACCACCAACACCACTACAACCACCACCGCCACCACCACCACCAACAACAACACCAACAACAACAACATTTCAATCTCCAACCAACCAACCAACCAACCAACCAGAAACCACCACTTCCATCTTCACCAACCAATACCAGAAACCGATACGACCCCCTCACTCCACCCCCTCCCCGCCAGACGTTCCCAGTGGCCTCCCGTCCAAAGATAACCCCGGGTAAGATAAAGGATTAAGCCGACACCTGGCCCCCTGCGATTAGAGATAAAGGCTATAGGGAGGGGAGGAGGAATGGGGGGAGGTGGCCATATCATCAGACTGAGCCTCTTATGGGTAGGGGGGTGGAAATCGTGACCTCTTCTAGCTATAGCCCCCGTTATTATCGAGGTAGTAGGTGCAGCAACATATTCATTCTCTCTCTCTCTTTCTCTTTCTTTCTTTCTCTCTCTCTCTCTCTCTCTCTCTCTCTCTCTCTCTCTCTCTCTCTCTCTCTCTCTCTCTCTCTCTCTTTTTCTGTTTCTTTCTTTCTCTCTCTCTCTCTCAGTCACATATTCTTCTCTCACCCATCCCCCATTACCTTCATCTACCTTCCCTGACTTCACCCATCCCCCCTGCTTTACTCCCTGCCCCTCCCCCCACCCATCCCTCCTCATCCACCCTTCGCTTACTTGAAACATCTCACCCACACACAGCCTTAACATCCAGCCTGCTCCCCTGCACTCTTCTCATCCACCCTCATCCACCCTCATCCACCTCGACACTAGCAATAGCCTCCCTACTCCATCAGTCTCTAAATCTGGCCCTTACTTGACCTCTGACCTACTGTTTATGACCTCCAAGCTGACCTCTGGCAACCTATGTGATCAATGACCTACCCACACGACCCCTGTTTCCCCCGAGTCCCCCTCCCCCTCACAAATGTTCCCTCAACCTGTCCCCTCCCCTCACACACCTGTTCCCTCACACCTGCCTTCACTATTGTGCTCAAAAAGATAAGAATGTCAATAATCAGAGATAATCAGAGCGAAAATTTGTGTTTTTCTTTATTCTGAAACAAGGTCACCATTTCTCAACAAATCTTTTTTTTTAATTTGACGTTGTAGTCCAAATACATTTAAGAATATTGAAAAATCAAAGAAAAACAGGATGTGAGCTTTCTCTGAAATGCTAACAGAGCCAGTCGGCTAGTTTTTTGGGTAAAAAAAACAACTTATCCGAGTGTTAATAAAGCCGGTCCCTAACACTTCCCGACCTCATAACAGCCTTTAGTATCCCCTCCCCCACCCCCCAACCCCCCACCGAGCACGTGCCCTCAGCCCTGGGAAGCCACAAGGGTAATGTGAGGAGGGTCTTATCAGTAATGGGACTGTTTGTTCTCATAGATTGGGGGGCTGGTAGGGAGGGAGGGAATGAATATGGGTATGAAGGGGAAAGAAGTCGAGGGAATGTATGGTTAATGGAGGGAGCCTATAGGACAACCAGGATAGACAGGGGTTATGAAAAGGGTCCTGGGATAGTAGTGAAAGTTGGGTAGGAAGAGGAAAGAACTGGGAAGGAAAAGTGACTATGAGGTGGATGAGAAGTTAGGATTAACTCTTGGAAAAGGAGGAATAGGGAATGGGACATGGACTGAGAAAAATAAGTAATGGGTCTGCCAAATCATTAATGAAACTGGGAACGGTGGTACAGTTGGACACATGAATGGATGGTACAGCCCAGGTGATAGAGACTTGTCCCATTTGAGTAACCAGTGTCTATTATCAGGTACTTGCTTTATATTACCATCCCCAATATTCACTTCTGCCCCTGATGTCTACTATTTGGCACTAAACAACTTGATATTGGCAGAAATTGACCATCTTTCACTTGGGCTGTACCACCCATTCATGTGTCCAACTTGTATGTACACATGGTTGGGTTTGGAAAGAACAGGGTAAAGTACAGTAGTGGAGAAAAAGGGGGTTTAAAAGGAGAGGATTACATAGGGACTTCAGGGTTAACGAGAGAGATTTCAAGGGGAGGACCAGCAGAGACTAGGGAAAACAATGGTTGGTAGAGGAGGAAATGGGACTGGAGTGGACAAAAAAAATTGGGACTGGGAGGGAAGGTAGGAAAGAAAGACGAGGAGGAGGGACAAGGGTGTGTGAGAGCAATGGGCATTAGGGGACCACGGGGGTAAGGAATGAGAGAGGGTAACGAGGAAAAGTTTGTGAGTGGCAGGGGAGGGTGTGGGACGGCATCAGAGGGGGAAAGAAATAATTTTGCCTAGTGGGGAGATGAGAAGAGAAACGAAGGGTAATGTGAGAATTGGGCACAAGGGGAGTGAGAGGTTGTAAGTGGGAGCAGTGAGAGATTGTGAGTGACAGGAGAAGGAAAAAAGGTGGAATGAGGAACAGGAGAGGAGCGAGAAGGAGATGCTGATGATGGAGGAGGAGCAGATGTAGAAAGGAGGTGGAGAAATAAAAAGAAATGGTAATGGGTAGTGAGAAAAAAGGAAAAGAGGAGAGGAGAGAGAGAAGTGAAAACAGTAGCAAACAATTTGATGAGAGAGAGAGAGAGAGAGAGAGAGAGAGAGAGAGAGAGAGAGAGAGAGAGAGAGAGAGAGAGAGAGACTGACTCAAGAGGTGTGGAGGTAATGATGTGAGTCGTTGGGGGGGAGGGTAAGGGGGGGGCGTCCAAGTGGCGAGGGGTCCTGATTTAAGACATGCCCTTTAACTCTCTCACATATGCACCATCACAACTGCCCTCTCTCTCTCTCTCTCTCTCTCTCTCTCTCTCTCTCTCTCTCTCTCTCTCTCACACACACACACACTCACACACACACACACACACACACACACACACACACACACACACACACACACACACACACACACACACACACACACACCAGCTCATACATTCTCTTGGTATCGTAAATCTACCACTCAGTTTATATTATATTATGTAAACACACTATGTTGTTAATTGTCTTCTTGTGCCATTTATACCTGGACATTATTATCGTATGTACGTTTGTCTTCCTACCTTTGGCATGCCAGTGAATGTATGTAGCTATATCTGTATGTCTGTCCGTGTGTGGGGGGGAGGGGGAGGAAAAAATCTGTAGGGGATGGGAAAGAAAAGAAAGAAACAAAATGAGAGAGGGAGGAAAACAAGGAAGAAAGAGAGACTGAATGATTAAGCGAAAGACGACGTAAATTAGTTGAGGAGAATCGGGACGATAGAGTAGACAGAAAGTTTGGAAGGTAAATATATATAAAAAACTACATGCCCAGGAAAGAGGTTAAGGTCAGGGTGAAGGAAGAACAAGGGGGAGGGAAAATGGCAGGAGAGAAGGAGGGAGCAGGGGGAGGGAAAGTGGGTAGGTCAGGGTGTTGGGAGAGAGAGAGAGAGGGAGAGAGGGGGGAGGAGAGAGGTAGAGGAGGAGAGAGTAAGAGGGGCCAGTGGGAGGGAAGGTGGTAAGGTCATGGGTGTTGGGTGTGAAGGGGGTCGGGGGTACATGTGGCACTGTGAGCAGCAAGGGGGTGCCGGGCGCTGGTAGCTGTACGCTGGGTGGCTGGCTGCTGGCCCGCCCCATCACCAGTGTGCCATCCCTTGCCCCGCCTGCCTCAGTGCCTCGCCTCCCCTCGCCTCGCTTCCTGCCCTCCCTCGCTCCCGCCACACATTTTCACTGGCAAGTTGTGAAAGTGAGAAAACCCTCGAATGGCCGAAGTTCATGCTTACTCTTCTGCTTATCACCTCGATGTGGGAATGTACGCGAATTTTATGATGAAAGGAAAGGAAAGGAAGAAGGGAGGTTGAGTTTGATTCTCGTGTTGAAGGAAGAGGGAGCGTTTGTTTCAAGCTGATGAATTGAGGAGACGCATCTAATCTGGTTATTGAGGGAACTGGGTGAGGACCTACAGATGTCTGGGCAGCAAAGATGTTGTGATGGTGAAAGCAACGATACTCTCTAACTTTGATACCAATATATTCGTCTGGGTGTAAGCAGCCTGGACTGCTTTTCACTTGGGTATAACTGTCCATACATGAAACCCACAGACTCTGAAAATTGTGAAAGGAGATGAAAAAGATATTTAGCAATGCAACTGCATATATCAAAAGCCTCCAATTCTGATGTGGTGAACAGGTGTCCAGTGCCAAATACCTAAAAAAAATTATGGTCATTAAGAATTATGAATGCAAATAAAATGATGTCAGATCTCATTACCGTTGGCTGGAAATCAAGGATATTGTAACAGACGTTTCCGGCTCGTGTTCATTGTTCATCTTAGTGTTCATAGGATGTGGTTTGTTGGATTACTGGAAATAGATAAAGTACTCTCCGATTTCGCAGTAGAATAAGTAGCATAGGCTACCAGTGAAAAAAAAATGTCGAAGGTCGCTTAAGGAAAAAAACATCTACTTTATTTCGTGAAAACCTTCCCTCTAAAAAAAATCAGGATGGTATTGGGTATATTGCTGATAGAAAATACGACTGTGTTACTAGAATTGAAATAAACCAAACCAAAAGGTGTTGATTTCATGACACTCCCTAAGGCGAAATGGCTATAAGAGTTCATTTATACTGTAGGAGTTGAAGGTTCATATACTCATAGGTAACAGTAGTGAATGTTGTAATGACAGAATCAGGTTTTAATACAACAATAAATTCAGTATTATCTACTAATTTTACTCCTCGAAATAATTATCAGGTCAATAAATAATATCGGGCACAATGAGCCTTCAAGTCCCGTGTAAAGGAATTTTTGTTGCTGACTGTACATCATCATAGCCTTCTCCTTCGACTGCCGTGTTTTATGTGTACAACAATTATATGTGGACCTTAAGATGCAAACAGAAATATGTCTACAAAGTATAATTATTCCCACAGCTTCTCGATACTTTGGAGATTAAAAAAATAATAATATCGAGAAATTATAAAGTATCTATAACCTCACTTGATAACACCTTCCGTACCTTTAACCTCTTTGGACAATTATATGGAATACATTTAACCAGACAAGTCAAGATACGAGGAAGTAAGGATGAATCACAATCACCATTTGAATGAACGCTGAGGCATAATCTCCATATCAGACGGTGGAGCAAGGTATGATAAGAGAGGAGCTGCTGGTTGAGGTGTGGACATGGGAAGGAAGTGAGAGATAAGACAAGAACATAGTGATTGAAGAGATAAGGAAGGAGACTGGAACACTCGACAACTCTCCCTAATTCTCGAAACTAACTTATACTAACTTGTAGCAACATTTCGTGTAGTTGAGAACAATTGAGTTTATACTAGAATTTCTCTGTATCATTATAGTGTGTTGTAGTCACTATTGAATATTTTAACATCTACAATAATGATCTCATACGTATTAATCTTCGCATGAACACACAAAAAAACTATCTACTACTTGCTAATGTTTTCTCCTATCCATTTACTCCATCATGTTCTCTATCAAACCTTCTAATGATCTCCTAAAAGTCACACACATACACCCCACCACTATTTTACTACAATACAATATACTCACATAAACACACACACACACACGCCTACATAATGCAGCTACATAACACAAAGTTGACCTCACTCTTTTATTACTACAATATTTACTAGTTGTTTACAATATTTTATTTACTACAATGCAACATACTCACATAAACACACTCACACACGCCTACATAATGCAGCTACGTAACCCAAAGTTGACCTCGCTCTTTTATTCTAACTATAGTCTTACGATGCCCTCTGGGAAGGCTACAAGTACTCTCCAAACTTCAGATGCTCACAGAAACTCTCCTTACCTACCGTTCCTCTCCCCACCTATATAGTTTCGGTTACATATGTACAGCAGACCAACCATGACAGTATTTTAGTTGGTTAATTAGATATCGTTTCCATTAGTTTATATAAGGTGTGTGTGTGTGTGTGTGTGTGTGTGTGTGTGTGTGTGTGTGTGTGTGTGTGTGTGTGTGTGTGTGTGTGTGTGTGTACTGTACATTTGCTGGTATGTGCAGGTGTATGTTATTTTCTGACCTTCATACTTAACAATGAAAAAGAGATGCTGATATTTAACTCATTAGTGGCTGGGTAAATAATTTTGTAGGTAAGCTTTGGAGGTCACGTGTGCTTCTCTCCTGCGTTAAAGGGGTGCGGGAGTAGGGGACAGGCTTTGGGGGTTTGGTGGGGGGTGCGGGAATAGTGGGTCAGGCTTGAGGGGGTAGAAAGCCTGTCCCCTATTCCCGCACCCCCTAACCTCCCCCGTCCAAGACTGTCCCCCTTACTCCCGCACCCCCCGACCCCCTTAATTAAACCCCCCTAAGCCTGTCCCCTATCCCCGCACCCCCTTAAAGTTAATCGTGAGGTTGACAAGATTTAAGGAGGAAGTACACTGTTTGCAAATCTGGAGCAAATGATTCCTCCAAACTATTCCAACCAACAGAACACTATTATATTTGTTTATCTGGTTCTGTTTCCTGACATACTTTGGAGGAATCAAGCCACTCCAATATAACAAAAGTGAATTACCCCATTAAATGCGCTCCTCATCGGAATAAAACATACAAGAAACAATCAAATACATTACCATATATTTTTTCTGGACTAAAAAATTCTAGTGTTTCCTTTTTTTTATTTTATCACGTGTTCTTAATTAAGGAGGTAGACTTTGGGTTCAGATAACTTCTTACTTCTGCTTTGGTGTGAAAATCTACTTTGAATCACGGGTTTTGTCGCATTAAAATTGTGCCGTACGTAACTGCAGGAGGTAGCATCGTCACGCGCTCGTAATAATGTAGAAAGTGAATGTGTAAAATGCAGTTTAATTCACCGTATAAATACAGAAAGGAGCACAGCTGTTTAAAAGGACGTGTTTAAAAAGGAAAACAAAAAAAAGTGGACTCCAGTAAAATTATGCATCCCGCCCAACGCTCTAAAAATTGTAGTATAATTCCGTAATCCTGAATTGGTAAAAGGAATGACGGAGGGAGGACACTGGTGGTAGTGGTGGTGGAAAAAGGACAGTGGTGGTGGTGCTGGTGGTGGTGGTGGTGGTGGTGGTGGTGGTGGAGAAAGGACAGTGGTGGTGGTGATGGTGGAGAAAGGACAGTGGTGGTGATGCTGGAGAAAGGAGAGTGGTGGTGATGATGGTGGAAGTGATGGTGGGGGAAGGACAGTAGTGGTGATGCTGGAGAATTTACAGAAAGTGGTGGTGGGAGAACAGTACTGGTGGAAAGTGTACAAGGAATGATGGAGAGAGTAAAAGAGTGATGGAGTATACAAATAGAATGGAGAGTGTACAGTCATATTCAATAATAATAATCTAAATTTGTTTGACTCATGTATTTTTTGCCTTTGCTTGTTAGCTGGGAAATTATCCAATAAATAGGTTGAGTAGCAACTTCTAATTTACTTCAGTCAGATACTCACTATTCAAAACAATACCATCATAATTATGAGAACTTGTAAACATTAGACAGCAACTTGTGTGCGTTACCCATATATGCTTGAGTATTTTTAACCACGACTGTACATGGTGGAGATAATTGTGTGTGTGTATGTGTGTGTGTGTGTGTGTGGATGTGAGTGTGTGTGTGTGTGTGTGTGTGCTTTAAAATTATTTAGATACCAATGTCCTTGTAGAAAGAAAAAAGAAAAAAATCAAAATAAAAAAACCCCAGACACACACACACATTTGCACTCATGCTTACATGTATGCAAGATGAAAGAGAAAGAGAGAAAGAAAACGACGGAAGGAAAGAAATGGGGAAAGAGAAAGTGAGAAAAATTATAAAAAAAGAGGAGGTAGGAAAAGAGAGGTTTTGTAAGAGTAAAAAAAACAAGAGGGATTGACTGAGGAAGGAACCAACGTTATAATCCTTTTGGCATCTATCTATCTTCTTCTTCCTCTCTGTCTATCTTCGTGGGTTGTAATCCATTGTGACTTATTTATTTACTATGTGGTTATTCTTTTTTGTTGTTGTTCTGAGTCATTGAAGAGGAGGCGAAGTCTTTGTGACAAGTTGGACTGGGTTTTGCATTATTTCTCTTTATACTGTAGCTCTCCCAACTCCCTCCCTCAAGCTGTTACAACCTAATACTCACCCACTCAAGCTCACTCAACCCAGCACTCATTCACTCACTCACTCAAGCTCTCACAATCCAACACTCACTCAACCCAGCAATCATTCACTCACTCATTCAAGATCTCACAAACTAACACTCACTCACTCAAGCTCACCCAAACCAGCAATCACTCACTCACTCACTCAAGCTCACCCAATCACTCACTGACCACCACACTCCATCACCCACCACCACCACACAGTCACACTCAATTTCACCCATCACCTACCACCCAATCACCCACTCCCCAACACTAACCAATCACGCTCCTCCCTTCCTCCCATCCCAACCCCACCCAGCGTCCAATTACCAGTTGTCCCCGGCTCCCCGCTAACGTGTGTGTGTGTGTGTGTGTGTGTGTGTTGGGGTGCATTATTTCCAAGCTGCTCATGTTACAGGGAAGCGTACTCCATTATTCCCCTGCAGAGTAATGCAAGCGTTTAAACATATTCTACCTCAGTGTAATTTTAATTTAATTTCCCTGGCTTAAATTCACCTTACCCAACTTCCCTCTCACCTTTTCCTTACCTCAGTCCTGCCCCAATTTCACCTCACCTAACTCTTCATGTCACCCTTTTTCTGACCAAAATTCTTGCAACTTGACCTCTTCAAATCACCTCATCTCTCCTCATGTCACCTTTCTGACCTAAACTCGCACAACCTCGCTTGCTCACTTCACCTCACGTCACCTCAGGCCAGGTCACATAGCTTAACACAAATCTGAACTAAATGATGTTCACCCTCAGTAGATAATAGAATGCTAAGTAAGGTCCCCGCGTCTTGAGAGACTTTGGACTAGCGGTGCAGAGAGAGAGAGAGAGAGAGAGAGAGAGAGAGAGGGTGACACGGGTCCCTCACACTTAAATACTAACAGTTAAAGGGACGCTACCATCTGCCTGGCGTAGCTTGGAAGGTCAACTTAGTTCACGTTCAGACTTTTCCTTATGTATGCTTAATATAGGGTCTCATTTCCCCCTCCTATACGTTTTGATCAGGACGCCTCTTTCTTTACCCTTTTAACACTTAGTTCTAACCAAGGCATCACATTTTGTCGTTTTTACACGGGTCAAAATCACACTTTTATGTAGTATGTTCTTAATTATTTTTTGCCAAACTTATTCTGTACGACTAGTTGATGGTAAAACTGGTTGGTTTGTTAAGCTGTAAGGGTGATTTCATAGAGTTGACTATAAAGTAATGTGATAAAGACAGACGGGGAGACTTGGGGAGGAGATAAACGAGTGAGGAATGGAGATGGAGGCTTACAATTTCATCTGAAGACATCGCCCGACAGATGAGAAAAAACTTGGAGATCTAAGTTGGTGGTAGAGAGGGAAACTAAATTCGTAGATCGTGATTGTACAGTTAGCAGTGGTCACGTGCAGCTGTAGTGAGTGAGTGAGTGAGTGAGGCGATGAATGAATGAATGAATGAATGGGTAATTGAATTCGTACAGCCAGCCGAGGTGAGAACGAGTGGGAATAGCAACAGGGTTTGGGTTGGGTGCAGTGGGCGTGAGGAGATTTGTGGAGGATGAGCGAAATGTTGGAACGGGCGAGGTGAGGGCCCGGAAAGCTTATATATACTGTAGGTCCTGGAGGGGGGATGGGGTCGAAGGGAGGAGGAGGAGGGAAGGGTTTGGGAATAGACTGATGTTGTTGTTTATGCACTAGCCACACGATGCATGCTATACCTTCCTTCAGTACACGTTACCATAGCAATACCCACCCAGCATGCAGAGATTATAAACACACACGCGCTCATACATACACACACATCCACAGGCACTCGTATGTATGTACCTGTATGTATATTATTTTTATTTCTATGCATGCAAGGTTTTTTTTTACACTCAAATTCCTGCTGTATGACTGCACTTCTCTCTCTCTCTCTCACACCCTTCCTCCGTCCCTCATCGTCACTCATCTCTCTCTCTCTCTCTCATTCTTTCTTTCTCCCTCTCTCTCTCTCTCTCTCTCTCTCTCACACACACACACACACACACACACACACACACACACACACACACACACACACACACACACACACACACACACACACACACACACACACACATACACACACAAAACTCATTCTCACCAGCGAAGATAAGTCTGACTCCGGATCTGCCGTATACTCCTATAATTTCAACTTGATCTCCAACTTACAGGCATTTATAAACCACCAAACACTAACCCTCTTTGAAAATGGTGAACTCAGGCTGCAACTCTATCACGGAACTCTCTCTCTAGCGAACGAACACGTGACTGCCTCCTTGCCTGCCTGTCTTCTTCCTCTTCCAGTGTGTTGTTCTGTGTCTGTGTATGCGTGTGCGTGTGTGTGTGTGTCTGTATACGATGAAGTGTTGTGGCCCCGCGAGCTAAGGCCAGACAAAGATGAGGGAGGTGGTGTTACAATGAAGTCCAAGTTCAAGCGATGGCTATGTGCGTGACAGCCAGGGCCCCGCAGGACACCCAGGACTTGAAGCCTTTGGTCCCACTCACCAACTCCACTTCGAGGAGGGAGGAGGAAGAGGAAGAGGAGGACGAGAGTGGAGTAGGCAGAGAACAGTGGAAGAAGGAGGAAGAAGTGGGAAGAAGGCAGGCAAAGAAGGAGGAAGTGAGGAAAGAAAAAGGTGGAAGAGAGAGAAAACTGAAAGGTGTAGGAAGAAAGCACAAGAAAGAACAACAAAGAGGAGGAAGGAGAAGAAACCATCGCCATGTTTGCTATGACAGAGTACCTTGGCGACGTCGGCTGCAGATTAGCGTGAGTGGCATTTGAACTATTTTTTTCTCACATTTATTGATTTGTTTTCACATTTATTGCCTTTATTTTACATTTACTGTCTTATTCTTATTATTTTTCTTATTGTCTCCCTCTACTTCTCTTCCTTATTGTCTCCCTCTCCTTCTCTTCCTTATTGTCCCACTCACTCTCATCTATACTGTCTAACTCTCTCTTTCTCTTCTTTCTTTGCCTCATTTTCCTTCTCTCATCAATATTACCTTACTATTATGATTTTCTTGTTTCTCTTTACGATGCTCAACACGTCATTAGTTTCTTCAGGACATAGTTACTAGCAGCATTACTCCCTCTATTGATATTTGTATGACATATTTCTTCACGATTGTATTCCTTCACGTACACATTCCCTGAGCTCTTCAACTCACTCTTCCTCCTATTCATCAAAAGTACATGACTCGTCCACTACCATATAACTCTTCAAAATTAATATTCCACCTCAGTAATATCTTTCCTTCGTCCATTACCCTCACCTCTTAATGCTCTCTAACACACTCCTACTCTAACACTACCCTCACATTTTAAAGCTCTCTTAACACACTTCTCCTGCCACTCGAACACTACTCTCAGCTCCTCAAGCCATTCCTCCCACTCGAACACTACTACTCTCAACTCACGATCACCCCAGGGCAGTCCAAAGCAGCCCTCGTCGTCCCTGCAGTCTTCTCGTCGCCTCTCCCAGCCACTCACTCCGTCCCACAAATACCCACCTCCACCTCCACCTCCAACACCACCTCACTCACTCTACTTGTTTGGCAGGGAGCACGTGACCTGAAGCGTACAATGAGAAGGGAAAACAATGCCAGTGAGGCGAGATATATAGCCAGCTTTATCAAGGGTTTGGCACACACTTTGCACCAGACGTAAATATTGCTGTTGGAGTGTGCATGTGTATATAATATTTCATCTGAGCATTTTTCGATTCCTTTATTAGTCAGGCACAGTGATGTATGTAACTATGTATGGCTGTAAAGATTTCATTACTTACACATATGTGAGAACTGTATAGGATTTAATTAATGGTTATTTTTAATGGAGTTTGTCTTGGGAAAACTCGCATTTCTTTGAGATTAGTGGCAGGGTAGGGAAGAGAAAGCAAACGTTAAGTGGAAGGAAATGGTGTGTGTGTGTGTGTGTATGTGTGTTTGTTTGAGGGGGACAGAGAGAACGTGAGGGAGATAAGAGAATGAAGAGACGGAGAAGGTGAGATTGCTGGAGAGAGAGGAGGAAGGCGAGATTGAAGGAGAAAGAAATCTGGAAGAAGACAGGGAAAAGGGAAAGGGAGAATGGGAACATGGAAAAAATAAGAGACAAAGATAGAGAGAATGAGGCTGACAGGGAAATAGAAGAAAGAGTGAAAGGAAGAAGAAAATAAGATAAGGAAGAAATGCGAGAAACTGAGAGGGGGAGAGAACCTATAGACTGAGAGAACCTATAGACTGAGTGAACCTATAGACTGAGAGAACCTATAGACTGAGAGAACCTATAGACTGAGAGAACCTATAGACTGAGAGAACCTATAGACTGAGAAGGCACCGAAATAACGATTCAATTACAAGTGTCAGCAGCCTGTCCTTACCTTCCTTGGATCGCTGGTCAGGGCCACACACACATACAGCTCCTACATGTCAGCCCTTCCTTTACTCCCTCCCTCCTCCCTCCCTTCCTTTACTCCCTCCCTCCTCCATCCCTTCCTTTACTCCCTCCTCCTCCATCCCTTCCTTTACTCCCTCCCTCCTCCATCCCTTCCTTTACTCCCTCCTCCTCCATTCCTTCCTTTACTCCCTCCTCCTCCATTCCTTCCTTTACTCCCTCCCTTCTCCATCCCTTCCTTTACTCCCTCTCTCCTCCATCCCTTTCTTTACTTCCTCCTTTCCCTTAACCCTCCTTCCTTCACGTGCAACACACTTTCCTCCATGTCTATCTTTCCTTTCCTTCTTTCCTCCCTCCCTCCCTCATTTCTATTAACCCTCCCTCCTTCTTTCCCTCACCTCAACTTTCTAGCATCTTTCCGTCCATTCACTTCATTTATTCCTCACTTCCTTCCACCTATTTCTCCTCCTCATTCCCTCCAACCTTCTAAAAGTTTTGTAAGCTCTGGGTCTCATCTCATTTCCCATTCCACATAATCAAACCACCATTCCACGTTTGCTCACCCAATTTCACTTTTTACTCCCCACTCAGTACAGTCATTTCTCTTCTCTAGTCTCCTCTCCTCTCCTTCTCCCATCTTTGTCTCCTCTCCTCTCCTCTCACTGTTCCTCTGCCTCTCCATTACTCTCCCCATTATTTTAGCTTCTCTCTCTCTCTTACTCCATACCGCCTACTTCTCGCTCCTACTCTTTCAGCCATTATCTCTTTCTCTGTGTGTCTGTCTGTCTGTTTCTTCCTCTCCCACTTCCACAACCCCCTCTCATTCTCTCCTCTTCTTTCCTCTTCCTTCATTTACTTCACCTTCCTACTCTCCCCCCTCTCCCCCATCCCCCTTCCCCCACCTGGTGTGACCTCGTACCATCTCTATCCTCTTTACCCCCGACCTTTTCGGCTGGCCGGGTCGCACTGCCCTCCCCCCTTCTCCTATCCCTTACGGTGGGGGTTGGATAGGGGGGAGGAAAAAATGGAGACTGGTGGTATATATAGGGTACAATGTTGTGTTTAATGATGACGAGTGATGAAGCTATACACATACACCATTGTGAGAGAATTAACAGATTTGGTACTGTATTAGCATTAAACTCAGTCATTGTCAGGGAGTAATAGAAGCCACCGAACACACACACACACACACACACACACACACACACAACCACACACAACCACACAAACACACACACACACACACACACACACACACACACACACACACACACACACACACACACACACACACACACACACACAACCACACATACACACACACACACACACACACAACCACACACACACACACACACACACACACACACACACACACACACACACACACACACACACACACACACACACACACACACACACACACACACACACACACACGGGATTATACACAACATTTCAAATCATCCCCGATACTCTGTTGAAATGGTTGTGTGTCGCTGCTGCCGTCCGTGGTACCCAAACAAATGATGAACTTCCGTGATGGGTTTGATTATGGTGTCATGCAGGTGTGTCACTAACGAAGAGGGAGAGGTCGGGGGCCAATGGAAATGAAGTGTGTGTGTGTGTGTTTGAGAGAGAGAGAGAGAGAGAGAGAGAGAGAGAGAGAGAGAGAGAGAGAGAGAGAGAGAGAGAGAGAGAGAGAGAGATAGTTGTATGTGTTTGTGTTGGTGTGAAAGAGAGAGAAAGTGTTTGTGTTGGTGTGAAAGAGAGAGAAAGTGTTTGTGTTGGTGTGAAAGAGAGAGAAAGAGGAAGTGTGAGTATTGGTTTGTGTGTGTGTGTGTCAGTGAGTGAGTGTGTGTATAGTATAGATTTGCTCTCTGACGTAAAGGGATTGGCAGATTACTGTACATGCATCACCTGCTTTATATTTTGCAGTGAAACTAAGGCCACGTCAATGAAGTAAGAAATCAAATCACACCAGTCACCAGCAGTTAAACCAAACGAGTGAAATAAGCAATAAGAAGTAAGCAATAAGTAAGTAAGCAATAAGTAAGTAAGCAATAAGTAAGTAAGCAATAACAAGACCCCCGTTAGAAAAAGCAAGCTGGGTTGGTTGGGCTAGTGTGGCCAGATTCACCAATGCGGCAATATCACAAGCCCTGGCGACCAGCTGTGGCCTCCAAGTAGTGGGGTTAGATGTGGAAGGTGGCGGCAGGGGCTGGTGAGTGTGGGGGGTGGAGGTGGAAGGACGGAAGGTTGCTGGGAAGTTCGAATGGTTGGTCTCAGTTTGTAATCCCGACATATTTTTTTACTACTTCCCTCTTATTGATTTGGGAAACAGTCCTGTATGTATGCTTCCTGTAGCGGATTTTAGTACATATCGATCGAAGCTGTATTTTTATTAGAGTGAAGGAATTGTCAGGGTATTTGTTTCAGTCACACCAATGTCTATAGAAGCGAGTGTCCGCAAATGTACACGGGCCAGAGGAATGTAAAGCAATGCGTTAGAGTAGACACATCCCGTAGAAAAACGAGGGAAGGTAGAGAAAAATTACGAAGGAATGTAAGAGAGGTTGCCAGAATAGATTCGGCCCACACCGCAAAGAGAAGCCACAGAAACAAGACACACATAAACACACGCTTAATTCAACATCACCATCTCCACTCCCTAGTTCACAATATATATATAAATGTGTTTATTAGATTTTTTTCAGGTTATATGTACTACATGTAACTTCCGAGGCGACCGTGTGTAAAGTTTTGCTTCCCTCAATACATTGGCCAAGGTATTGTACCAGGAGAGTAACTTGTAAAGCAACAAATAGGTCTTTACTCTACTCGCGTTACTGTGTGGCAGTAGCTAGTTCTCCCAGCACAGTATATATAGTTTAAGTTCGGGGCACGTGAGGCCGTCATGGTGAGGGGAAGGGAAGGAGAGGGTAGGGGGGGAGGGAGGTGCCGTGGTTAGTGGTGGAGGCAGTGAGTAAAAGTGGGCTTGGGAGGAGTGAGGGATTTTTGTGTTTGATGTGGAGAGTCAAAGCATCGGAAATATGTCTGAAATGAAGATAATGGTGGCACGATTTGTGATTGTGTGTGTGTTTGCGTGTGTTTGTGTTTTTTTTTTTTGTGTGTGTGTGTGTGGAGAGAGAGGAGGAGAGAGGTGAATGTACTAAGAAGGTATAATATATTTTGTTGTAAATTGTAAAGGTTTAAAGGATAATAATTGATGTTATTCCCCGCACACTTTAACGATCTGTGGGAGGACATTTTTGCAATCTCGGAACACTTTTTTGCTTGATATTCTCGAGGTGGACAGACGTGCAACAAAGAGGTGGATAGAATCTGGGTAAGAGTCGTTATTTACCTAGAGGTGGAGATTCTGAGAAAGGCTTTGGAGGAGCAGGGGTGTTGATCTCTTGTACAGGAATTCTTTGAAAGCGCAAAGGAATCAGAAGTTACGAAGTACACGTGAGTGGAAGGGGAGGAAAGAGGCTAGACTAGGAGAGGAAGGGGAACTGAGAGAGGAAGAATATGAGGAGAGAGAGGAGTAAGTATGCGTGAGTGGGAAGGATGAAAGAGTGTAGGCATGAAGAGGAAGGATAATTGGAAGAGGAAGGGAATGAAAAATGAGAGAAGAAAGATACTGAAAAAATTTAAAGTGTTTCTGAAAAAGAGAAAGAAGGAATAGGAGCTTCCATTTGAGAGTATCCAACCTTGATGCAGACGACATCACAATAAGAATATTTGAAACTCATCATATTTATTTATCCTCTTTCTTTTATATTATATTTAAAGATTATCTGACTAACTGATGCATTAAGGTTTAGAAATAGGAACGAGCTTTGTCAAATATCGTGTTGGTATACTTAATCTGGTATGTACAGTACAGTTAGGAAGTAATATTGTCATTAATATATTTTGCTTATCATAAAACAAACGCTTTGATAATGATGAACTGATATTGACATTACACAGTATCTACCCTAACATATGAGGGAATGTTGATAGATGAATTTCCCGGAAAAAAATATAATGCAAGCCATTGTTCGTTGGTGGATATGTAAGTGTGAAGTGGGAATGTTTTCTGATACCACTGTTTACAATATTAACACATCAACGTCCGTGATACATATTCACTTAACAAAGACTTGTCTGTTCTCTGCTGGGTGTAAAGCAGGGGATATCATTTTATATTTTCCCTGCGCTCACACCACCATCCCATCTCATCCATCTCTTGGCCAACCCCAATATGCAGATGGGATTTAAACTTAGGAAGACGGATGAGTTCACCAGGATTATAATAAGAAATTATATATATATATATATATATTAGTACGTGTCTAAAACAGGTTCCCACATACTCCCTGTAGTTGTTTATACATTGGATTCATTAACATGTTTGTTGTATAATTACTCGGGATAATTGAGGGAGAGGATGGAGCCTAAATGTTTGAATAGAGGGCAGTGTTAGGGCAGCGGGTTAGTCCATTACTTCATTCAGCTCACCATAAATAATTGTGTGTGTTTGTATAGGTGTGTGGATGTGTGCGTGTGGTAGAGAGGTGGATGTGTGTGTGTGTGTGTGTGTGTGTGTGTGTGTGTGTGTGTGTGTGTATGGAAGTGCACCTCTGGTATTTTGAAACATTATTTTTATCAAGAATTTCCTCGACTGAGCCCGCGTATAACAATTAAATTTGTGAGTGTGTGTGTGTCTGTGTGTAGAGCTGCCGCCTGCCCCTCACCTCTCTCCCCTCTGGGCTCTGGTTTTTTTTTCTCTCCCTTTTTCCAGGCCTCCCTCACACGGCTCCCTTCTCTTCAAAGCACACATTCCTTTTTGTGTTACTTTTCACTTTCCCTCCAACGCTTTTTCCCTTTCAGAAACTTACTTCCTTTTCTACTCTGTTGGTTTTTTTTTATGTACACACACACACACACACACACACTAACACATACACACACACACACACATAAACACACATATACACACATATACACACACACACACACACACACACACACACACACACACACACACACACTAACACACACACTAACACCTCACACACACACACACTAACACACACACACACACACACACACACACACACACACACACACACACACACACACACACACACACACACAAACACATACACTCACTAACACATACACCCACACACACATAAACACACACACACATAAACAAACAAACACACACACACACACACGCACAACTCCTAGTTTGTACACACACACATACACACACACTAACACTCACATACTAACACACACATACACACACACTAACACTCACATACTAACACACACACGCACATAAACAAACATACACCTCCTGGTTTGTATTGCAGTATTTATTTATTATAGTGTACAACAAAATACTGAGAGGTAGAATGCATATCTTTATTTTTCCTCCACTTCCCTCTCCGTCCTCTTTTCCCTCTCTTTCTCTCATTACCTTTCTTCCCTCTTGGCCCTCTCTTATCCCTCTTCATTTTTCGGTAGACTGCATTTCATTCATAAAATCTCCCACTTTTTCTCCGCTCTCTTTCTCCCTCACCTTCACTATAAGTTCCATTCCCTCTCTGCCTTCTCTCTCCCTCTCACTACCATCATACTATATCTCTGCACCCTCCACTTCATTTATCCCCCCCCCCCCCCCCCCATAATACCCCTATACTTCCTGTGCTTCTAAACCCCTTCCTCCCCACCTATATAGTCTTTCCCTCTGTTCCCATTCCTTTTCTTTGCATCCCACCAGTCTACTCCTTTCCTTCCCTCACCTCTCTCTCTCCAGCCCTCCGTTATATTTTTACTCCCAGCAAACTCACACTCACTCCCCTTTCTTTCCCCACTCCCTCCCTCCCTCCCTCCCTCTCTCTCTCCTACATTGCACTCCCAACACGGTCACTGTCCTCACCTAACTCCTGCATTCTCCCTCCTACTCTCCTTTCCAGCATTTTCTCTCTCTCTCTCTCTCTCTCTCTCTCTCTCTCTCTCTCTCTCATTCTTTGTCTTACAGTCTACACACTCTTTATTCCATCTCTTCCCATCCCACAGCTCTCTCTCTCATTCTCTTTTTCCCTCCCCCTCTCTCTCTCTCTCTTTATTTCCATCACCTCTATACCTTCCTACCATCCCTCTCCCTTATTAATTTTGTTCCTCCCCTCTTCTCTTCCATTCTCCTTCCTTATCTCAACTCACTCTTCCTCCCTTCCCCTCCATTCCCCTCCACCCCACAGCAGCGAGCCAGGATTCAGACTTCGCCGCCGCCCTCACTCCACTAAACAGCTCATACGCTCATCCACTATTCATACTCAGGGTCTGCTAGTGGGAAAAACAAGAGGCCTCAGTGTGGAGCAGGACTGGGGTTTCACATATTACTGTAGCGATTGTGTGTGTGTGTCTCTGTCTGTGTGTGTGTGTGTGTGTGTGTGTGTGTGTGTGTGTGTGTGTGTGTGTGTGTGTGTGTGTGTATCTGTGTTTTTAATCTGTGGTCTGGTCACTCTGGTGTACACATGAGAAAGGAATTTGTAGAGCGTATAGGACATTTCCGACAATGTTCTGAATCAGCCAAACTACGACTGGTCATGTTCGGGGAAGGTTGGATTTTCGGAAACATGATTTTTTTTTGTTTTTTTTTCATTTTTATTGGTGGTATGAGGTCATGGGTTATTTCTCGCTACCCGCACACAACTGTTTTGTTTTGTTTTTGTTAACTTGTATACTGTATGAATAATTGGTGATGCAGGTGTGGAACTGAAGTGTGTATGTAGACTCGCTTGTATGTGTGGTATTCAGGTGCTTGTTGGTGGGGAACTAAGTCGTATGTTGGAGTGGAGCCCAGATATATGTGTGTACAGTGCTAGACTATAGTTTCTGGTTAATTTCTTCACATATTACCAATGGAGAATGTGTTAAATTTATTACTTATTATGTCTTTCATGTGAAGTATATCAAAATAGGCAAAGCAAATACACGAAACTTTAAGGCATCCGTCATCGAGCGACTTTATTTACGGTATCAGAGCAGTTCAGAACTTCTTGTCCGCGGCTGTACTGTACATGTGGTGGGTTTTGGCGTGAGACTCAGTCGGGTATTTTGGTCTGGAACTCAGGGGTGTATTGTTTATGCGGTGTGTTTGCACAATAAACGTGAAGTTGCCTCCAAATTTATTTTCCGCTGCTACCAGAGATCATTGTCATCTCATAGTTTGTGGTTGAGTGCTCATTAATATTACACCACATAGACCTGGTTCTCTTGGGCACATGCGACGTACGTTTGTTCTCTTATATATGCAGAAAAATATGCTACGGCACCACAAAGTCCAGTGCATATACTCTCACCTCTGTTGGACACGAATGAATACTGTGGAGGCAAGTGTACGTATACAGTTGTGAGTTCAGCAACCAGTATAATACATACGAATGAGAAAACAAAACTGAAAATACCCAAACACTAGAAATTTCATAAGCCAAAATTTAGGGATAGAAGAACAGTTTCCTGGTATCAACAAGCAAGGCACAGTCCGGCACCAATGGTAGTTACAAAAGCAATAACGGCAGGTGAAACACTAACATACAATATACATGAACTCACGGAACACCAGACAGAGTGACATCAGCAACAGCAACACCACCACCACCACCACCACCACCACCACTACCACTACCACCACTACTACCACTACCACTACTACTACTACTACCACTACTACTACCACTACCACGAGAACCACCACCACCACCATCACCAACACAAAGTCAATATCACAATCACCAGTACCAGAGCCATCACCACCACCACTAACAACAACAACAACAACATTAACACCTGTACCAATTTACCACCACCCACCCATCAACTCCAACACCAACACTTACTCCAATACCACCAATACCAACAATACCGTTTTTACCTCCAACACTACCACCACCACCACTAACACCACCACTACCACTGCTACCACCAAGAGCAGGAGAAGGGCAGGAGTAACGAGTCTTGCCTGTCACAAGCAGCAGATGCAGCAGACAGGACAGCGCACCTCAGCTGCACCGCCAGTAAAACGGCATTAAAGCCAGCCCGGATAGTAAAGTCCAGCAGTAAAGCAGTGATAGGTCCAGCCACGGTAGCACAGCAGAGGGGAGAACAGCAACAGGGAAACGATAGAAAGGGATAAGGAGGAGAAACAGTAGAGAGGGACAGGGACATGAGAAATAGTATAGACAAGGATAGGAACAGGAGAAATAGTAGAGAGAGACAGCAACAGGGAATTTGTCGACAGGGACGAGGACAGGAGAAACAGTAGAGAGGGACAGGGATAAGAGAAACAGTATAGATGGTCAGCAACAGGGAAACAGTAGAAAGGGACAGCAACAGGGAAACGGTATAGAGGGATGATGACAGGAAAAACAGTAGAGATGGTCACCAACAGGGAAACAGTAGATAGGGACGAGAATAGGAGAAACAGTAGAGAGAAATAGGGACAGGAAAAGTAGTAGAGATGGTCAGCAACAGGGAAACGATAGAAAGGGACGAGGACAGGAAAAACAGGGAAATATAAACAGTAGAGAGGAATATTGACAGGAGAAAGAAAGGAAGGGATACAGAAGAAAGAATAAAAAGAAAGGGACACAGAAGAAACAATGGATTGAGTCAGTAGGCGAAGTAGTAGCTGCAACAGAGACTCAGTACGCAACAGAGAGGGAGGGAGAGTAAAGTGAGACGACCAACGGGACAGTAGCGGCAGAAGTTACTCAGTAGATAAGGGAATAGACGTCCAGTAATAAAAGAGGGAGGCGAGACAAAGAGGTCGGGCAGAGGGTAACATCGGACGGGACGGGACATCAGCACAGATTCAGCTGATAGGTCAGCAGAGAGGGTCATCACGAGGGATTGTAGTTGCAGCAGGACCCAGCAGATAGAAGCAGTAGAGGGATAGCAGAGAGAGGGAGAGGGAAAACTGAGTGGGGCAGCAGGAGGGCCAGCAGTTGCAGCAGGATCAAACTAATAAAAATAGTAGAGAGGCAGCAGAGAAAGGAAAGCAGAGTGGGACAGCAGGAGGGACAGTAGTTGCAGCAGGATCAAACTAATGAAAATAGTAGAGAGGCAGCAGAGAGGGAAAATAGAGTAGGACAGCAGAGAGGGCCAGCAGTAGGGATAGTAGCTGCAGCAGGACTCAGCAGATACAGGAGGCGGGCCGGGTTCAATACTAGCGCTAGGGTTTGTCCGGTCCAGCAGCCCCTCTCACTGAGTGCCACGATGCGACCCGGAGTTGGGGTGGAGTGGGAGGGAAGGGCGGTGGGTGGGTGGGTGGGTGGGTGGTTGGTGGTGGGTTGGGAGGCGATGTGATGTGGGGTGGAAGGTGGTGGTGGTGGTGGTGTAGTGGATAACGTTTGTGTGGAGGGGGGATGTAAGTATTGGTGGAGTGTGGTTGGTGCATGGAGTGGGAGAGGATGGACCAATCGATATAGCGGAGTGGGAGATAATAGTGAAGTGTAGTGGAGTGTGATTTGGTGTACTGTGAGGTGTAGAGTATCGTGGCAGTGTTAACAATTGTAATGGAAAGTGGAATTGTGGAAGAACAGAGGACCAGGAGGAAGGACGTGGGGAGGGGGTCAAAGTGAAGGACTGTGATCTGGCGCATTGGAGAGAGTGGAGGGAGGGAGGGAGAAGTGGGAGAGAGTATAGAGGAGGAATCATATACAGTCCAGTATATTGTAAATTCGATATAGGAAGAAGATTTGGGATATGTACAATTGATGCTGGGATATGAAGTGAGTGTAGAAAATGAGAGAGATGATGGGAGGGACGGATAATAATAGGTTCAAGGAGTGACAATGAATGTGTAATGGGTAGGAATGAGTGAGTGAATGAATGAATATATTGTGGTACTGGGTGGGTGGGGGTCTGAGTAGGAGGGAGTGCTGGGGTGTAGAGGTATTGTGGTGTTGGAATGTGAGTGTGTGGGATGAAGAGGGAGTGTTTAGGTGGAGGGACAAGTGTGGGTGGTGTGGAGAAAGAGAATGTGGTGGTCTTGGGGGAGAGGGGGGTGGGGTGGAGAGAAGCGTGGGGGTGAAAAATCAGCTTGGGGTGGGGTGGAGAATGTGTGTGTGTGTGCGGGTGGGGGTGGGTGGGTGGAGGTGGAGAGTCAGAGTTGGGGGTGGAACAGGCGGGTTGGAGAGACGTTCAATAGGTAGAGGCAGTGCAGTGGTGGTGAAGGAGGTGGTAGGGGAGGATAGGGAGGAGGAGGGGAAGGGTTGGTTGAAGAGATGCTGGGAGGGGGAGGGGTTGGTGAAGATTAGTGAGGATGAGGTGAATTTTGAGATAGGATGAAGTGAAGTTGGAGATTAGCAGTGAAGTTGAGTTGGAGGTTTATGAGGTGGAGTGAGTGAGGGTGAGGTGCAGAGAGGTTGGAATCATTTTTTATGGTGGAGATTTAAAGATGAAATTGGAAAAAGATAGAAGATGAAATGAGAAGGAAATGTGAAAGAAAGGAAAGAAGGAAGAGAAATGCAAGATTAAGAAAGATGTGAGTGGAGTAGAGAAGAGGAGGGAAGTGGAGGAGGCTTGAGAGAGAAAGGAAAATAAATCTTAGTGGCGGGAGAATCTGGCGTGGAAATAAATATGGGGCCCAGCACTGATGATATGAGCAAACAGTAATATTTTGATTACTTTGGAGAATATCAGTTTAATGACAGCAAATATTTACCAGCAAAATAAACATTTATGTATGTCTGTATCTCATTCTGTGTTTTTGCTCTACATTTTGTACTATTTCTGACATTATTGCCTCTAGTTGTGATGCCATACAAGCCTTCCCTCCCACTCTCCTCCTTCCACCTATTCCATTTCCCCAGTTCTGCTCGGTCAACCATACACGTTCTCCCTTCCTATTCTATCTACACTGGCCCTTGGTGCTCCCCTCCTTGACCATCTATACATACACATTCTCCCGTAATCCTTCCTCCGCCTCTTACCTCCCAAACCTCTCACAGTAGCCGCCAGAACCGTTTCCCTGCACTCCCCTCCTCTCTCTAAGCCTTTCCTTCCTCAATTCCTGCATCCCAGTTTATTCCTTTTGTCTGTTATTTCATTCCAGACTGTCTGTTCTTCCTTTCCAGACCCAAACTCTATATGATATTTACTTCTATTCCCTTTTTATCAGTTCCATTTCTTTCGCAACCATTCCCCTCAATCCTAAACCCTCTTTCCATAGCTGATTCTCCCATCTTTCATTCCACACACATTCTCCCCACTCGAATCTGTCCCCCCCCTTTCCCCCCCACCCCCCTATCCCCACTTTGGCTGAGATATTCCTAGCACATCCTGTATACCCCCCACCACCGCACCCTACACACACACCACTACTATCTGACACCCCCCCTCCCCCCCTCACCACCCACCAGTGCACCCCCCCCCCCCCCCCTCCTCCTCTCATTCTTAGCCCTATCGTTCCTCTTAATTCAATACTGACCGATATAAGGCGCCCAATTTCGTTTTCATATTTTTTTTCTGTCATTTATATTCCATGTCTTCTTTCTTATAATTATTCTCCCCTTACTCCATGCCTTCTTTCTTATATTTATTCTTACCTTATTTACTCCATGCCTTCTTTCTTACTCCCCTTTCATTTCTGGATTGTTGTCATTTATTATTGATTTATTTCATTTTCTTTATTCCTGTTTCTTTTTTTCTATCTTCGCCAGAGGGTAATATTTTATTTGTGGTCATTATAAGCTGGAATACTAAAAAACGTAATATTTTTAATATATTTATGGGAAAATATATAGTGAAATGTGAGTGGCAATAACCGTAGACTTTCACCATCACCATTAATGAGGGTAATGTATTGATACCCGTTCCTTACATGTAAATAGGTATGGGACGTTCTTTCTCGACGGAGGTTTATCGTCTGGGTAGGCTTTTGTCCTTTCTTTATATCGTGTGTCAGTGTCGTTCGTTATTCTATCATTTTTAATCTTTCTTTATTGGTGGTTATTTTTCTCCTAACTCTGTCTCTCTCTCTCTCTCTCTCTCTCTCTCTCTCTCTCTCTCTCTCTCTCTCTCTCTCTCTCTCTCTCTCTCTCTCTCTCTCTCTCTCTCTCTCTCTCTCTCTCTCTCTCTCTCTCTCTCTCTCTCTCTCTTTCTTGGTATCCCTTCTTCCTTGAATCTCTGTCTGACACTCTTCGCCTCATTCCTTTCTCTTATCTGCCGACCACACTCCGGCCTTCTATTGCCTTCCTCAGAACCCTAGTCAAGGCTTACTCTCTCCCTTCTTGAGCACTCCTCCCTCTAGCTACGTCTATCTGCATGCTCTCCTCTCTCTCTCTCTCTCTCTCTCTCTCTCTCTCTCTCTCTCTCTCATTCCATAGCACTCGTACCATCTCCTTTTTTCCTTACCACCTTAGGGTGGGGAGAGAGCCTTTTACTTTGCTATCCTTATCTACGACTATCACTGGGGAGAAATTCATTCTCTGCCAGTACCCTTCTAATCAGATCACTCCGTGTGGACCGTAAGGTCTGTTGTGGTCTGTGATTCTATGTAACTCTCTCTCTCTCTCATTCCATAGCACTCGTACAGTCCCCTCTTTCCATACCCTCATTTCCCTTCCCCTCCTCCTCCTCCACCTTCTCCTCTCCTCTCCCTACGCCATCAAACTCTGCCTCTGTTCCATCTGCTTCTCCTCCCTCCCTTCTTGGACGGCGTGGTTGGTTGGGTGCCTCTCGCATATAATTTACAGCTGAGGGAGTGTGTGTAATATATCCGGCTCTTTTCCCATTGTGTTCCTTCTCTCTTTATTGTTTCCCCTTGCTTTTATTTTCGACCATCGTAGTTGCTGCTCACTTTATCATTTTATCTTTATTGATCGAGGCTATTTATCTCTCCTAGCTATTGATTATTTATTTAATTTTATTGATAATTTTATATCAGTTCGTTTCTTTGAACCTTTATATCTATTTAGTTCTTGTCTTTCTATTTATTATATAATTATACATGCATATTATTGTTTTATTCACACACACACACACACACACACACACACACACACACACACACACACACACACACACACGCACGCACGCACGCACACACACACACACACACACACACACACACACACACACACACACACACACACAAATACACACACACAATCCAGTTAGATGATGTGATATATATACACAGATATATACATACATGCAAGTACACACACGCACAAACACACACACACAGACACACACAGATATACACAGATGTACACATACATGCAAGTACACAAGCACACACACACAGATATACACGTACACATCATACTAAAGTCTGTTCAAGACTTGTGTTCCGCTGGCCTCTTATGCTTAGATAGATAGAAATAGATAGATGGATAGATAGACAGATATAGATAGAAATAGATATAGATATAAAGATATAGATAGAAATAGAGACAGATAGATAGAGGAAAATGGAACACAAATTTTGAACAGAGTATAGTACACACATACATATACACAAATAAACAAGAACATATCCAAATACACAAAACAGAAATATACACACATCCTCACTATTGAAGGGAGGCGAACACCAACCCAAAAAACGAACCAAAAACTTGGATTGCAGCCACAAGTGTTAACAGCAGGGAGAAAAGGTCAAAGGTCAGTGTTTCAGAGACCGAAAAGGTTGGAATATTAAAGTTTGGTCCTGACGTCCTAGAGTTTGATTTGGTTATTTCATCATTTTTATTTCACTCACTGATTCCTTAGCCCTTTCATATCTATTCCTTCTTTCGTTGCCTCTTCTTATGTTCTTCTCCCTTCTTTTTATTCTTTCATCATCATCATCATCTCTCTCCTCTATCTCTTCCTCTTTCCAGCATCCCAGCATCTCTTCATCTTCCTTTCCAGTCCATCTATTCCTATCTCCCCATCTTTTCCTCTCTTTAAATCCTGTTTTATCTCCCCTTTCATATTTTCTCATCCCTCTTTCTCCTTCTCTATACCTTCTCTCCTCTCTCCTATTTCTCTCCCATTCTCCATACCTCCTCTCCTCTCCTCTCTCTCTCCCCTTCTCCATACCTCATCCTCTCCTCCCTCCTCTTTCTCTCCAATTTTCTCCCCTATTCTCCTTCCATCTCACCTCAACCCCCTTTTCTTCCCCATTCTCCACTCGTCCCTATTTTGTCTCTCATTCCCTCTGCCTCATTCATCACACAGGCCGCCATTACATTAAATCCTCTCATTTGAAATCACAACATAAACCTGAAACTCATTCCCTTTTTTTTCCTCTCTCTCCTTCCCTGTCCCTCCTTCCCTGTCCCTCCTTGCCTTCTCCTTCTATTTTCCTCCCTCTCTCCCTTCTCTCTTCCTTCTCTTTTCCTCCCTCTCTCCCTTCGCTCTCCCTACTCTCTCTCTCTCTCTCTCTCTACATCTCTTTTCCCTTTATTTATCTCTCTGCTTTTCCCCCTCCCACACCCCCACCCCTCATTCCCTCTCTCACCTGTGTTTCTATTTTCTCATTCCTTCAGGTGGTATTTGTTCTTTTCACTCTCTACGTACCTGGGAGTAAAGCCAAGACATTCCTTTAGAGAACCCGAAGTCTGTAAGAGTCGATTGTTGTTGTTGTTGTTGTTGTTGTTTTGTGTACTGTGTGTGTGTGCTCTATCTTATCTGGTATCGTAGTTCGTTCTGATTTGATTATTTTTACATTCTTCTCTGAGCCTGGTGATTTTCCTCCATTTGTTTTTGTCTGTAGTAATTCCTGTTTGTCCATTCCACATTTTATCACTGTAGTTTATTTCTTCACTCTCATTTAGATTATTTTTTCACCCCCTCTCCTCCCCATTACTTCGTCTTCTCTCCTCACTCCTTTACCTCCCTTCCCTTTCCCTCATTTTCCTCTTCACTCCACCCCCCTTTCATTTTCTATCTATCTATCTATCTATCTATCTATCTATCTATCTATCTATCTCTACCCACTGTAATATCTTCGCCCCCCTTTTCATCTCCTTCCTTCACCCCTTCATTTCACGTTCCCTACTCTGTCCCCATCATCATCATCTTCCTTCATATCTTCTCCCCTCGTCTCTCCCCTCCCCACTCTTTTTTCCTCTCTTCCTTTCATGTATTTTTCACTCTACTCCCCCCTCCAACCGTCCTGCCTTCAGTACATTCCTCTCTCTCTCTCTCTCTCTCTCTCTCTTACTTTCTCTCTCTCTCTTACTTTCTCTCTCTCTCTTACTTTCTCTCTCTCTTTCTCTCTCATCAGGTAGATATAGAGAGAAAGAGAGAAACAACGTATTTACAATGGGGTTGGCAGATGGCTCACCCATTTCGCTCTCAATGCCTTTTTCCTTTTCTCTTTCCATACTTCTTTCCTTCCTTCTTTTTAGTCCTTATTAACATTCATCTTTATAACGCATCAATTTCTTCTTGCTTACGTCCCTCATTTCCTTTCTACTTGGCATTTTTAACTTCCTTCCTTTATATTTTACTCTATAATTTTCTTCTTTCCTCCCTTCCCTTTCTCCCTTTTTTGTTTCATTATATATAAATCTACACTTTTTCTCATTCATCACCGTGTAATTTTATTCTCCCCTTAATTTTATTCCCTCTCGTCTTCCTTTCTTTTTTCCCTTTTACCCACTTTCCTTCTTTCAACAGTAAATATTCTTCTGCTTTACTATCTTGTACCACTTCACTCTCGTTTATTTATTTCTACTGTACTTTCTTTATCTACTTTTTTATTTTCCTTTAGTTGTGTGTGTGTGTGTGTGTGTGAGAGAGAGAGAGAGAGAGAGAGAGAGAGAGAGAGAGAGAGAGAGAGAATACAGCAGAAGAGGGGATACAGTAGTCATAGTTTTTTTTTTTAATGGTGAAGTTTGGTTGCCAACTCTGAGTCTGCCTGCATTGTTCACCTCCAGATCTGCCAACACTGTCCCACACTAACCTACCCCCTTTTCCTCCTCCTCTCTCACCTGTGCCATTATCTTCCACCTGCCTTCTCACATTCGCCTTATCTCCACTCTCACCTGACCCCCACGCTCTTCTTTTCTTCTTCCTACCCCATTTTCACCTGCCTTTTCACACTTACTTGATCTCCACTCTCACCTGTTCGACTACCTTTGCTTGTCTTCTATTCTCATGTATGTACCCTCGTTATACGTAATCCCTGACCAGAGACGAACGGCAGGCACCACACACACACACACCCTGCATTCGAACTCAGCCTCTATAGGTATCCTGGGTGGGGAAATGAGCAATACCAGGCGATTCGAAGCTTTCTGTTGCTCACACTCTGGTCAGAAATTATGTGTCACGAGTGTACTCAACACAAACACACACAAATGAACTGGACAAACAGTAACATTCTTGTCCACACACACTGGACACAAGCACACTGGGGTACACACGCAGAACACGACGCTGCCCTAAATAACCAAACACCAGATTCTGCCAAAACACACGACCTGACCTCATTAAAAACATTCATTTAGTCTCCAGTACAACACAACCACAGTTACAGTGGTTACACACACACACACACACACACACACACACACACACGCACACGCACACGCACACAAATACACACACACAAACACAGTACCAAAAGAACTAAACTGTTTACAGAAAAGAATACTGTTGGAAAATATAAAAAAAGTGCATGGAAAGTATCAAGGAGAAAATAAACAGAGTAAAGAATAAAACAGAGAGAGAGAGAGAGAGAGAGAGAGAGAGAGAGAGAGAGAGTCAGTAAGTCAGTCAGTCAGTCAGTCAGTCAGTCCCTCCGGCCAGACCAACACGAGTAATCCGGCAAAGTAAGTAGGGAGATAAACCCCCCCTGCGTCCCCCTCTCGAGACTGGCTTTTTGTGACGTCCTCCCAGCCAGTTTGTGGGTCCTGGGAAGTCGGAATGAGGAGACTCGTGGCTTGTATTGTGAACGCTAACTGGCTGGGAGTGTGTGGGTGTGATAGGGTGAGTGTGTGTGTGTGTGTGTGTGTGTGTGTGTGTGTGGAGTGGGGGAGGTGAATGGGTGAATGTGTACCTGTGTGTGTGTGTACCTGTGTGTGTGTGTGTGTGTGTGTGTGTGTGTGTGTGTGTGTGTCTGAGTCTGGGTGGGTGAGCGAGCGAGTGTACTGTCAGATCTTCTTGAGTGGGTGTCAGTCAAATGAATGTGTGTGTGTTTTAAGTAAATGTGTGTATGTTTTAAATGAATGTGTGTGTATGGGTATGTGTTAAATGAATGTGTGTATGTGTGTCAAATGAATGTGTGTATGTGCGTGTGTGTTAAATGAGTGTATGTATGTGTATGTTTTAAATGAATATGTATGTGTGTGTGTTTAATGAATATGTATGTGTGTGTGTGTGTGTGTGTGTGTGTGTGTGTATGTGCGAGTACTACCCGGGGCGACATTACAACATTGTAGTTCCCTTGGTCTTATCAAAGTTAGTGCTGGCAGTCACTTTCTTTTACATTTTCTTGCCATTTCTCTCATTTTCTTTCGGGAGTTTCGGCAGGCATTTTCCTTCTCTTCTCTTCTCTCCCTTCCTCTTTCTTATCTACCATTCTCTTCACGTATAATTCATTTTCAACTCCTGCTCTTGTTCCATCAGTTTTTTTTTTTTTTTTGTCCTTTTTTTCCACACTTCTTTTAATTTGATTTTGTGTATCATTATAATTTTGCTTATTACACAGTTCTCTCTTCCTCCTTCTCGCTCATCCTTTGTCTCCGTTTCCTCTCATCACTCATTCCTTCATATATTTTTCTTTGCATCCTAATTTAATTTTCTCTGCATTTCCATGTCTGGTATTTTATATATACAGTATATTTTTTTCTCATTCTCTTCTTTCTCCTAGTCTCCTTTTCTTCTCCCTTTTTCTTCTTCTTATTCTCCTCTTTCCCCTTTTTCTTCTTCTTACTATTCTTCTCTTCGTCCCATCCTTTTCCTATTCCCATCTTCCCTCCTCCTCCTCCTCCTCCTCCTCCTCCTCCTCCTCCTCCTCCTCCTCCTCCTCCTCCTCCTCCTCCTCCTCCTCCTCCTCCTCCTCCTCCTCCACCTCCTTCTCCTTCTCCTTCTTCTCTCCTCTTTCCACCTCCTTCCTTCTCCTTCCTCTTCCTCCTCATTCCTGTCATGATCGTCTCTTCCCCACACCTGCCTCCTGAAACATTAGCCACATCTGCTGGTAGGGTCATCTGCTCTCTCTCTCTCTCTCTCTCTCTCTCTCTCTCTCTCTCTCTCTCTCTCTCTCTCTCTCTCTCTCTCTCTCTCTCTCTCTCTCTCACACACACACACACACACACACACACACACATCACATATACGTACATACACACACACACACATACATACATACACACACATACACACACACGTCACACATACATACACACACACACACACAAACAGCACCCTGACACCTGACTGACGGAGGGACACACACACCCACCCACTCCAGGTGACCCACTTCAAGCACCTGCTAATTAACTCGTCTGTTGTGTGTGTTCTGGTTGGTGGTGCAGCAGGCAGTGGAGGTGGCACGCTGATTTACATGTAAATGAATAAGTGAGGAAAGGCACACACTGAAAAGTAAACAGGTAAACTATTTTTAGAGAAGTTCAAGGTTCACACGTTTCCCATTTCTCAAACTCCTGGACAGCAAAGCCTCTCCCTTTACATACAAGCACCTCGAGCCCTAAACTGTATTTCTCAAACTCCTGGACACCTAAGCCTCTCCCTTTACATACAAGCGCCTAAACTGTATAATATATTGTAAATCCTAAATCTCTGAAAAATAAGAATAACATGAAATACCGGTACTATACTTTTAACTCTTTGATATTAATAGTGCTTCCCTCCCTACAAGAAAAATCCCCTGGTATTATTCAGAAAGAGACAACATTCATCAATTTTTTTAACAGCTGAACATGTACTTCATAAAGACAGTTAGTTATGTTGGTTGTCCTCCCACACTGACTATAAATTAGAGATGACGTCACTAGGCCAGGCAGAAAATGAGGCAGCTCCATAGGGATGACTGTTTTACTTGCATCCTCGTTTTCTCCCACCGAATGCATGCCACATATTAAATGGGGAACAATTTCTTAGGAACGGGACTGGAGTATAATTTATAATGATTGTGTGTGTGTGTCTGTGTGTTTTGGTGTTAAAGATAAGTACTACAAAATATTTCATAAAGCTTATTGTACTTTTTCTCTCTCTCTCTGTTATGTGTTTTCCTACTTTCTCTCACATTTCTTTCCCTCCTCCCTCTTTCCCTCCTCCCTCTTTCCCTTCTTTCTTTCCCTCCTCCCTCTTTCCCTCCTCCCTCTTTCCCTTCTCCCTCTTTCCCTTCTCCCTCTCTCCACTTAATTCCTTACCTTCATTCTATTTCCTCCACCCTTTCTCCTGTCCTTCCCTCTTCCCCCTTCCCTTCCCTTCACACTGCTGCTGGTCTTCATCATCTCTTTACTCGTAGGACTTCAACCCTTCCACTCCCTTTCCCCCCAACACTAAAACCTTCCTTCCCAACACTGAAGACCCCTTTCCCTTACTTACTGCTCCTTCTCCCTCAAGTCCCCTTCTTCCATACTAAACCCCTTAATTTCCCCTACTTTGAACTCCTTTTTTGACACCTAAATTCCCTTCCTACACTTATACCCCTTCTATACACGTATACCCCTTCCCCCACCAACTAACATCCCCTTCCCCTCCAACTAACACCCACTTCCCTCAAACTAAAAAACCCTTCCCTAACAAAAAAAAATAAAACAAAAAAACTTCCCCCTCAACTAATACCCCCTTCCCCCCCAAACTAACACCCCTTTCCCCCCAACTGACACCCCTTTCCCCCCAACTGACACCCCTTTCCCCACAACTGACACCCCCTTCCCCACAACTAACACCGCCCTTCCCTATTAATTATATGTGTCTACAGTAGAGGCGAGAGTGGGGGCCAGGAAGCCTATAACCCAGCCTGGTGTGTGTGTGTGTGTGTGTGTTGTGGGGGTGGAGGGGGGCGTTAAGATTACACTGCGACGCGGCTGCCCTTGAGGAGAGGGAGGAGGGGAGGGGGAGGGGGGCGTGAGGGTCGAGTGGAAAGTGGGGAAAGTAGAGAAGCAACACAAACAATAACTATTCTATAAAAAAACAAACAATAAAAATAAAATAAAATAAATAAATACAACTAAAAATAAAACAAAAATAAATATAATAATAATAATAATAATAATAATAATTTAATTATATTTGATACGAAAAGACTAGGATCAAAGCACATAATTTAAGGGGATATTCTCCTGTTGGTGAATTAGAAAGTTACGACAGGAAACAGATAACAATAATGTTACTAATAGGCGAACTGTTAACTGGGAGAGTTTGGAGGAATCAGATACCTTTCCATTCACAGCAAAAGAATCTCCTCTTAAAATAGTGATGATCTCAACAGTTTAATATTATCATGGGACCACAACCCCATAATATTATAGAAGAGGGTATCCACAACTTCGTATAATTACCAGCATAATATTATGTTATTTGTAATTGGAAGTTTTCTATTCGGTAAGGAGGAGTGTTGGTCAAATGTTTGTAGGGGTGTTTTCTTATGTTTGTTCTTTGCTGTTAGACAAGTAATGATGTGTGAGTATAAATTAAAAAAAAATGTGAGGTCAGTGATTGGAGAAGGAATGATTGTAGGGAGGCAAATGGAAGGGAAGCGAGTAGGAGCACACACACACACACACATACACACACACACACACACACACACACACACTCTCTCTCTCTCTCTCTCTCACACACACACACACACACAGACACACACACAGGGGAGCGTAATCTTCATCCATCCGACCGGTAAAAAATTGAGAGAGGTAAAAAAAATCTTATGTGCCTTTTTCCCCGCGGCGGCTAAGGTAAGGGTAATGAAACGTCTGGCATTGTGAGGGAAAGTTTGGAGTGAAAGTGAAAGGCGAGGGAATGAGGGAGGAAGCCAATTTTCTTGCTAACACTGCTAATGAGGGGTGAGTGGAAGGTTATTTGAGAAAGATAATTAGAGAGAGAGAGAGAGAGAGAGAGAGAGAGAGAGAGAGAGAGAGAGAGAAAGAGAGAGAGTAAGTGGCATAATGGAGAGGCAGAGTGAAAGAGGTAGCCACGAGAAGATAAAAGGACAAGAAATGGCAAAGATGAAAAGATGCAGGAAGAGATTTATGCAAAGAAATGAGGCTGCAGAGGAAATGATGGAGATGGAGTGAAGGACGTTGAGTTGAGCATGCAAATATTTTATGCACACACAAACACACACACAATTATGAAAACACACACAGTCCAACACATATGAAAGATACACACACACACACACACACAATCCCACACACACACACACACAAACACATACACACTCACAAACACACTCGGTAAACCTACACAAAATTGTCTAAAAACTCTTGGCTAACATAATTTTTTCTTATCCTTTACAGGTAAGTACCATGATGACTGAGTGAGTGTCTTATTGTCCTCTACTACCCACCAAGGCTTCACACACCACGTCAAAGGCCAGGTATGTAGGTGTACAATCGGCAGCAAATGTCCTGTCGCCTCACCTGCTTCACCGAGACAGGCTGTGTTCATGGACTCGAGAAATAGGCACGTTTTCTACACCTAATAATTTCGAGTCTATGAACATCGCGTGCCTCGGTGAAGCAAGTGAGGCGACAGGACTTTTGCCGCCGACGTACAGTACAGGACGATCCAGGACAGAAAAAGGGAAACACTGATGCCAAATAATGTTGATGAAAGTTGGTGTTACAAATGAGGTTAGTGGTCGGCTGATTATTGTACAGTTGCCTCCAAAATGTTCGAGATTCTAGCAGGTAGTGTCTCGAAATTTTGGAATATAACTGTACCATGCATGTAGTTGCTTTATATTGGAGATGATTAATGCCAGTAGGAAATGTAGGTAGAGGAATGCAGAACCAAGGTATTTATTTATATTTAGTGCATAGAACTACAGTGGTGGTGTTATTTTTATTCTGGGTTGGAATTAAGTGGGTGAATAGCAAAAAGATTAATGAATTGTAATATATGGTTGAAGGGAGCTAGAGTTGGGTAGTTACTATGATAAATTAAAAAGGGGACACTTCTCTTTGATTCATTTGATGAGCTTCTGATTCGTCGAAATATTATTCCAGGAAACAAAATTTACCAAGTGTTGCTAATAAATAAATCTGTTTTGTGATATAGTTTGGAGGAATCAGTTGAGCTCTAAGTACTAAAAAAGTGTGTGAGTGTGTGTGTGTGTGCGTGTGTGTGTGTGTGTAGGCAGGGAAACGAGAGAAATACATGCAAAACCGTAAAAAAAGTGGTGAGATATGATTGTGACTGAGGGGAGATAAGAAGACTTGGTGTAAGAATAACCCCAGACAATACCAGGGGACGTAAGCTTTCTTGTTTTCTGGTAATCCACAACGCGGAACAAAAATAAATAATGTTGTCAGTGTAGAATCCCCAGCTATTACACGAGTCCTCCCTGAACCTCTCTCAATTTCTTTGGTGCTGCTGTAGCCAAAGAAGAATAGAAATACCACCAGAGATGTTTAAATATAAAAGAGGTTACTGCACTAGTTTAAACAAATTGAAAACCAAGTGTAAACATTTAATGATACGATTGAATACTGATGATAGATGGAAATAGAAAAACAAAAAAAAATAGGGAAAACGTCCGGCTCCTGGTTGGTAGTTCCATCTAGTGGCCTCGAGGCGAACTAAAAATATGCGCCAAGACTGTATTGATCTGCCATCTAGCGGCTAAAATTAGACTTAGTGGTGCGTCTGCCGGCCCGAGCATTCATTAATACTTTCAGGGTGTTGATACAGTAATGCCGTTCGTTTCCTCTCAAATGTACACAGAAAATATATTGAACCCTGACAGTTACTTTAGACGATTAGTGAAGGGAGTGACTGAGAGAGGAGGGAAGAGCGGATGGAAAAGACAAAACTAGGAAGGGAAAGAGACCCGAGGTATTGCATGAGAATAAGTGGACAGCGATACAAGATAATTGGGGATTTCTTAGTAAAGAATGCGGCTATTTATGTATGTATGAGAGAGAGAGAGAGAGAGAGAGAGAGAGAGAGAGAGAGAGAGAGCGAGGGGGAGTACTGGGTGATCACATAATGGATTGAGCGATGGTGTGGAAAGATGAAGAGTGACTAGAAACAAAATATTAAAAAAATATAAAAGAGAGGCTGGGAATAGAGAAGGACAAACAATGAATAGAGAAGACAGGAATAGATTAGAAAGCAAAATCAGAGGCGGGAGACAGAGAGAAAGGGCATATGAGGAATAGAAGAGATAAACAAGGAGAATTAATAAGAAGAATATAAAAATAAAGGGACAATATTTTAGAAGACAAAGAAAAGCTAAAACAGGAAGGAGGTTGGGTATGGTAGGGTTGGAAGTGAGGGGAGGGGAGGGGAGGAGAAGGAAGTTGGGTATGGATGGGTGGGGTTAGAAGTGAGGGGAGGAGAAGGAGGTTGGATATGGTTGGGTTGGGAGGGGAAGGAGGTTGGGTATGGTTGGGTGGGGTTGGAAGTGAGAGGAGGAGAAGGAGGTTGGGTATGATGAGGTGGAGTTGGAAGTGAGGGGAGAAGAAGGAAGTTGGTTTTAGGTGTGTGAGGTTGGAAGTGAGGGGAGAGGAAGGAGGTTGGTCTTAGGTGTGTGGGGTTGGAAGGGGTGGGAGGAGACACTGACATAGTAGCAAAAGTATAGAGTGTTCGCCTTGAAGCTTCACCCCCTTTACCCCCTCTTTCCTCCCCCAGCTCCTCCTCTCTCCTTCACCCCTTTCCCCCTCCTTCCTCCCCCAGCTCCTCCTCTCTCTTTCACCCCCCTCCTTCCTCCCCCACCTCATCCTCTCTCCTTCATCCTACTCCTTCTCCAGCTCCTTCCTCCTCCTTCACCCCTCTCCCCCTCCTTCCTCCTCCAACTCGTCCTCTCTCCTTCATCCTGCTTCCCCTCCTTCCCCTTTTCTTCCAGCTCCTCCTCCTCTTTCCCCATTCCTCCAGATCCTACTCTCTCCTTCCTTCCTCTTTCCTCCTGGTCCAATCCTTGCACCTTCCACTCTCCCATCCCTTGGTCATATCACTGATCCCTCTATCCCCATCTTTCTATATCATCTTTCCTTTAATCTTTCCCTGCCTCTATACCATCCCTTTCCCTTACTCCCACCTCCCCTTCCTTCCTTCCTTCCGCCCTTTCCTCTATTACCATCTACCCTATTACCATCGCCCTTTCCCTTACACCTATCCCCTATACCCATCGTCTCTTTCCATCGCCCCTTCTTTTACCCCTGCCCCTCTGACCCTTATGCCCATCGCCCCTTCCTTTACCCCTATCCCCCTACTCCCTCGGCACCTTCCCATTCCCATTATTGTTCAAATCTGCTGTTGGTGTTGGTGTTGGTGTTGTTGTTGTTGTTGTTGTTGTTGCTGCCATCGTCATTTACCCCTTGACTTGTCTACTCTATTTTTACTCTTGCTACCCCTGGGACTGACTGTGGAGGGTGTAGTGCATGTGCAATTGCTGACACTTGTTAGTACTTGGCTTGTATATTTATTAAGTAAAGCATAAATCTCTCCGAATCTTAAGTTGTCACGGGGAATATATGCGTAACTTCAGGCAGGAATTTAGTGTGTATATTTCCACTTAATGTCCTCACCTGTGTAATATAAATAGAAGCAGAGAGGCTCAGAAGTGGTGGTTGGTGTTTGCATGAGTGGAGAGTGTAAGTATATTTGGGAGTGTAGGGGAGAGAGGTCGTGTCAGACTAAGTTAAGTAGTGTTATTTAAAGTGTGGCTGGGAGTGTCAGAAGTAGGTAGTAGTCGAAGTGTGGTTTGGTTATCGTGAGAAAAGTAAAGAAAAGATTAGATAGTTAATGGAAATTATAATGTATATGAAATTAAACTACGTAAGTATAGTTGGTGTGCAGTGTTGTTGTTAGATATGAAGTACATAATTGAATCGATGTTGGTGAATACGTGTGTGAAAATGTCTACTTGACCAAATAGAAACAATAGCGTGATTATGTAAGTGATGGTATGACTGGCTGTGGAATTTTTTTATAATAATATTCTTGTCCCACATATTTTTGTATAACTGTTTGCGCCATCAACGTTTTTCTTTAAAGAGATATACAATATAAGCCTTCATCTTCCTTATGTTCATGCTTAAAATTTACATAATATTTTTTTTAAGTAATGTAATATTAATACTATAAAGACCTGAGAATAACTTAGACAATATGTTAATGGAGACACATATTTCATGCAATGTCTCAATAAGAACAGTCGATTCTCAGTATAACTATTAATGAATCGTACAGATACAATAAGTCAAAGTGAGCGACAAAAAAAAAAAAAAAAAATCAAAGTGAGGTATAAGGTATGAGAGCTTTTGCAACCAACTGTGAGGGTGAGGTTGAGTAGTTAATGAGCTTAATGTCCCAAATGACTCCCTCTGGCCTGACCACTTGTGTACCCGAATGGATTACTCACCTTCCTCGATCCCTCTCATACCTTACTAAGAGTGCCAATTATCCCCTAAACAATCCCTCATTACCTTGTTACAACTTCAGATTTTGTTATTCCTCCAATCTGTATAATTTCTTAGAGGGATATGACCGTAGATTTTGCCATTCAGGTCTAACGTTAGCTGACGTAGGCTCTCCTGGGAATGAAGATAACTCAAACAGGTAACCTAAACACTCGTGGAAAGGTATTTAACCTCCACCATGCACACTCTGTCGAGAATAAGTAATTACTTCACACTTGGATAATATGGGACCCAATTATCTCATACTCGTCCCACACGAAAGAATTCAGTCTGAGCCAAATTTCCTCACACTTAAGATAATATGGAACAAATTACCCCAAACCCGTTACACTTGGAAAATATGAACCAAATTACCTCAGTCTTGGAAAACATGTGACAAATTACCTGAAATTCGTCACCCTTTGAAAACATGTCTGCTATGCCTGGCTGGTGGCCGGTGGGTGAGGGGCTTAGGCTAATGCTGCTGTAGATTTGCATGGGATGATGTGGATTATCATAAGTCGCTCTTGTTAAACCACACAGAGAGGTTTTATTGTTGTTGTTGTTGTTGTTGCTGTTGTTGGTGGTGGTGGTGCTGAAAGAATGGAAGGAGGAAGAGGAGGAAGTGATGGATAGAGAAAGGAGAAGGAGATGGGGTGGGGAGAGGAAGGAAGGAGGAGGAGGAGGAGGAGGAGGAGGAGGAGGAGGAGGATCGAGAAAGGAGATGCAGTGGGGAGATAAAGAAAAGAGAGGAAGGCGGAGGAGGAAGAGATGATGGATAGAGAAAGGAAATGCGGTGGTGAGATAAATGAAGGAAGGAAGGGCTGGAGGTAAGAGGAAGAGGTCTAAGAGAGTATGCAAAATAGAATGATGAGAGCCTGGAGATGATATAAACAGAATGACTGATGGAAAAAAATATGAGATTTATTATACCAAGTGGACAGGAGTAGTGATGTAGCCAGAAAATTAGGGATAAACGAGTCCTTCAAATATTGCCACGAAACACCAACCATATGGAAAAAAGCCTGTTTCGTGGCATAGTTAGGAGGAAGCAGTAGTCCCTAATTTTTGTACACGTTCACAGAGCCCTTAACAACTCCCATTTCCAAGCGATATGAAGGAAGGAAGGAAGGAAGGAAGGAAGGAAGGAAACCAATATGAGGGTCCATTTGGCTTAAGATGACAGCACTTTATATCCACCAAACCAACCAGTATAGGATTTTAGCCCTGATTGTAAGATGCCATACGAAGAGGAGCACGATGGATGATTTAAGGACTCTGTGATCGTGTATGAGACCTTGGGCATGGTGGCTTCTGATTCCTCCTGACTAATGCCACGAAACACATTAATTCCATTTACTGTTAGTAGTGTTTCGGGGCAAAGTTTAATTAAAGGACTCACTAACCACCAATTTTTTGTATAATAATAATAATAATTGTAGAGTAATGATTCCTTTAAAATGTGCTACAAAACGGCATCTATACTTAAGGCCTCTGTTTCGTGTTCTAGTTTGGAGGAATCTGCAGTCTCCATCCAATTCGTTGACATCATCCATACACCAATTAATGATCTCTTAATTAACGAGCTGACGGTCTTCATTGAAAAGCTAATTATTCACAGATGATGGTTATTATGTGTAATCCATCGCGGGAATGTTGGTAAATCTGGAGCAACTCATTCATTTTCTCCAAGCTGCTCCAAACAACAGACCACCATTAGTTTTTGTCAATATTGTCCTGTTACCTGGCATACTTTGGAGGAATCAAGGCGCTCCAATATACCATCCATTATACTATCCATTTTAGGTCGTGTTTTATAAATGTTTCGTAATGATGCTTCCATACTCCAATGCATAATATTATAGTGTGAATATAATATTATAACGTAAATATATAACGTAAGATAGAAAGCGAGTAAAAATGTAGCGAGGATCAAGAAAAATGTCTCATACGTTCTTATGTTTTAATTCTTAGGCTTTTATTCCTTGGGTCCCGGGTTGGTATATTGGTAAGTGTGTTCCTATTGGCTGGTGGGGCGAGGGCTGGCCGCGTCCCGTCACTCTGATTGGCTGGCTGTCATGTAAGAGGCTAGAATCGGGTTTCATACAAAAATATCCCATTAGTGAATATTTACACTGCGGAAAGCGACGGGAGGAAAAAGAGATGGAGAAAGAGAAGGAGGGGGAAGAGGAGGAGGAGGAGGAGGAGGAGGAGGAGGAGGAGGAGGAGGAGGAAGAGGAGGAGGAGGAGGAGAGGAAGAGGAAGAGGTAAAGAAGGTGGTATAAAATAAATGAGTAAAATTTAAAGGTGGAGGAGAAAGGAGAGCAGGAAGGGAAGTAGGTAAAGGAGTAAAAGAAATGTGTGTGTGTGTGTGTGTGTGTGTGTGTGTGTGTGTGTGTGTGTGTGTGTAGAGAGAGAGTGAGAGTGAGAGTGAGAGTGAGAGTGAGAGAGAGAGAGGCTGTGAGTGACAAGAGGTGACAAACTTCAAAGAGGAGAGATGAAAGTGAAAGGCAGTTGGGTTAAGAGAACACGAGAAAAATAAAAAAAAGAGCGACAGGCTGAAGATATGAAGAGAGATGATGACAATATTACTGATGTGATAAAAAGTGGCATGTAGCCCAGGAATATAAATAGCACATTAGAAGGTTGTATATGTGTGTATTCTATTTTTCTTAGCCTTCTTGTTGACTGAGCCTCTTTCGTTCTCTCATTCTTATCCTTGTAGCTCCATTACTGTTCTTAATCCAACTGCATGAATATTCTAAAAAGTCTCTCTCTCTCTCTCTCTCTCTCTCTCTCTCTCTCTCTCTCTCTCTCTCTGAACACATTCTATCGGTGTTTTAGGTGTCTGTGCCTCGTCTCCTTGTCCTCTCTTTATCTCACCCCTTCATGTTATATCTGTAGCCTAATAGCACTGTGATGGTAAGGGTTCATTGGAGATGGTGGGGGGGGGGAGGGAGGGGGAGTAGGGAGAGGGGGACAGCGGGGGGGGACAACTGCAGTAGTAAGGGAGAGTGGGAGGGGGAATGATGGGGAGGTTAGATAGTTGAAAGTGGGTTGGGGGATAGCAGTAGGGATGGAAATGGGAGGGGGGATGTGTAGGTCAGAGTGATGTGTTGGGGGTGGGGGAGGGGTCTAGTTGGGGGACATCAGTAGGGAAGGGAAGGCGTGGGATGGATATTGGGAAAGTTAGGGTGAAGGAAGAGGGTGTGGAGGGTAGAACAAAAATTAGAAGCAACGAAGAAAGGAAGTGAAGGGCAGTGTGAGGAGTCTGTCTATGTAATTAAATTTGTGTATGAAGTAATGCATGTCCTGTGTTTCCTATGACCGTGGACTGGATATTTCAGACCAGGTCCATTTGTTATGTAAGTAAAAATGTGAAGGAATATAATTATAGTATGTAGGTCGTGCATTGTGTGACTTGTTTAAAACTCGTGCATGTATAGCTTTTCCTTCACGCCTGTATGTTTTTATAGGAGAGAGAGAGAGAGAGAGAGAGAGAGAGAGAGAGAGAGAGAGAGAGAGAGAGAGAGAGAGAGAGAGAGAGAGAGAGGTTGTAATGTAAAAGGGTAGAAATATTCCGATAATAGTATCACTTTAAAAGATGTGAACCGCTGAATAAGGATAAAATAATAGTCTGTTTGCGGTAGTGCTGAGTGGCAGATGGAGGAGGAAGAAGAAGAGGAGAAGGAGGAGAAGAAAGAGGAGAAGGAGGAAGAGGAGGAGAAGGAGGAAGAGGAGAAGAAGGAGGAGGAGGGGAGTGTAAGGTGGAAAATAGGACAACAAAACACGAGTAAAAGATGTGGACAAACTACAGGGGACAAGTTACATTTTGGACCTGACTAGACTGTGTAGTATGTTGTGATGAATGGAGGTGATGATCAGGGATGTTAGTCACAGCTATAGTAACGATAAATAGGTTGGAGACAGGAGAGTGATGGGGAAGAGTGCAGAGTGCTTGGAAGGTTACAAAAATGGAGTGTTGATGGGTGGTGTTGGTGGTGGGGGTGTAGAGAGGTGATGATGTGTGATATAGGGGGTGTAGAGGGATGATGTGTGATATAGGGGGTGTAGAGGGGTGATGTTGTGTGTATAGGAGGTTTATATGGGTGATGTTGTGTGTATAAGAGGTTTATATAGATGGTGGTGTGTGTTAAGGGGTATAGAGGGAAGGTAATGTGGGTAATAAAGAAACCACAAGATGAAATGGGGTGGGGTGTAGTGAGGAGCTAGAGCAGGTGGGGTGGGGACTTGAGAAGGTTGGTTGGGGGAATGGACGAGGGAGGATGGGGATCTATTTTGGTAGAGGGAAGTAAAAAGTTGGAGAAGCTGATTAGTGTGGGTCGAGGGGCAGGTAGAGTAGCCTAGGCCGTTAGGGGATAGGGGGTGGGAGGAAGGAGCAAGGATGTTGATCTACTTAGGGACTGGGAGGCAAAAAAAAGTAGTTGACGAAGTTGGGTAGTGAGGCAAAGGTATAGTACGTGAGGAGAGGGGTCATGTGGGATGGGGTCAGGGAAGGAGATAGTAGGTAGGGGTCGGGGTTGTAGGTGAGGAGGGAGTATAGGTATAGGGGTCGGGGTTGTGCGTGAGGAGAGCCAGCCAGCCAGCCAGTCAAAGCAGCCAGCCAACCAGCCACACCATCCCATACGTGGCCACCACAGCTTCACCCCGCTCACTCACTCAGTCTTCCTGCACCTCCCCCACCATCGCCACGCCCGGCCACGCCACTCACGCCCTCACCGTCACTCAGGCAGGCAGGCAGTCAGGTGTGGGAGGGCATGAATGATAATACTTGAAGAACATAGTGAACGAAATGTAGCATAAATAGAACAAACACTAGATAAACGATAGAGAGGATGAAAAGATAAAGAAGAGAAAAAAATAATATGAAAAGAGAAACTGTGATTAATAGGAAAAGGAAAAAATAACCAGAAAATGAAACCTGGTAAAAACAAAGGAGAGGAAGGGAAGGGAAATGTTCGAAAGAGTGAAACAATGGACTGAGGTTTGTTTGCCTGGCCGTGTCCGCTGGGGAATTGCAAAAGTTTCGACACATCCCCACTAGGAGTAAAATAATGAACAAGCGTCTGAAAATACATGAAAAGGACCCGGAAAAAATAAAACCCCGTTGTAATAAAAAAAACAAAAAAACTTAAGGCCATTGAAAGTTGCTAAGATAACATGAGATTTTTCCGGTGAGCTGAAGGCCATTAATTCCTTCAACCTGTGCTACAAAACAAAAAATTATCGTCTCGTATTATTATATTTGATCATTTGTGGCACAGTTTGCATGAATTATCAGCCTCCAATCCGCAGAGAACATTGTTTGTGATTTTTTCCTTGTGTTGACTCATATGGATTCTGTCGTTCAGTGAGTGGTGAAGACTTATTATCATTGTCCTTACTCGTGTATTTTGTTATATTTTTTTTTCTTAACTGTGGTGGTGATCGAAGTGGATATAGAATTAACTCATGCTGGAAAACTTGATGTAGTTAGTTTATTTATTATGGGGAAACTTTAGGGAATTCAAGCACATAATTCAAGCAAATAATTCAAGCACATAGCCTCATTGTAATATCTGACTGATAATTAGTGCATACAGTCGCGGCCGTAAGTTTCTTCTTTTCATCCTGTCTTGTATTATCTCTTATGAATAATAATAATAATAATCGTATATATTCATGGTGGAAAATGACTGCACACTAAATAGGTGAAATATGCATATGTTTACGTTCATGCAGTAGTTTGTTTACCTTCATTACGATAGATATGGAGTAACAGTGTACAGAAAAAAGATGTAAATGCGTGTTTTTGAAGGAATTGGTAGCATCTCGTGTGCCACCAACAAAATCATGATCCCCTTAATATTAAAATCTGGATACCATCACCCAACCCAAAGTGCTGACGTATTGGACTAAGTCTGAGTCAGTAACTAGATAACAAGACTACATGAAACTCCTTTTATTGAACACGACCATACAGGCACCAAGTATGAGGTTGTAAGTATAAATCATGGGAGAAAAATAGCAGCCACGACCACGACACAGTAACTCAGAATAAAAAGGGTCCAGATTTTAGTGTCCATGGGATGTGATTGGTAGGTGCAGTGTCCCATATCAACGAGTAACCTAATGGTGATATAATTTTTCCATGTTCGTGTATTTATTTAGTTATTATTGTGAAAGATGAAGAAACAGGACTACGAAGGCTGGGATTAGTACCCACTGCATAATTATAATGTTTAGATTATTATTGTACGAGGTTAAGTTGTTTTTATTAATAGGTATTATTTATGTAGCTATTTGAGGATACGAGTTTTTGACCAAGCAGAGAGGACTTCCTGTCTTGGCCACACTTATCTTTAGGTTGTTTAAGAGGCATTGTAGTAGTAGTATTTGTTATTTTATTTCCGTACCACTAGTGTGCGTGGGTAAGTATTCTTTTTTCTCATGTAAGTGCCTTGATACACCAGTAGAGTGCGTTTGTCGAAGGATATTGAAGTAGTGGAGTGTGTTGTTGATTCTGTGTTGAGGAAAGAGAGGAGTGTGTTTACTGGATACTTGACCCTGCCAACAAAGTGCATACAGAATCTATGCCATAAGGTGGAAAAACGAAGAAAAAGATTGTGAATTATGTCTTAAAAGTGTGTAACCATATCATTTTTATATGTGTGTGAGAGATAATTAAATAAGGGTGTGGAAAATAAAATAAATGATGGTCCTATAGGAATTAAGGAAGAGGAGGAATGGGAGTAAGATGAAGGTAAGAAGATGATGGGAAAAGGAACACAAATTTATGGTCCTAGGAATTAAGAAAAAGAGAAACGAGAGTAAGATGAAGGCAAGAAGAGGGAAATAAACTTGAAAGGAGTAGGGACGAGTGGCAAACTGACAAGGAGATGGAAAATATTTGGCATAGGAGGAGGAGGAGGACATGAGAGTCAGATGAAGGAGTAGACAGATGGAATTGAGGATGGGTTGCAGATGACGAAATTTGAAGATAAAATAAAAAGGCAGTCCGTGTGTGTGTGTTTGTGTGTGTGTGTGTGTGTGTGTGTGTGTGAGTGATGACGGGAAGGGAAGCGAGGCGGAATGGGGAACAGGAGAGGCAAGGAATATGGAGAAAATAGAAAGGATGTGAGCACGGAAGGCAGAAGGAAGGATGGGACAAGAAATATTTTGAAGGATGGATGGATATGTTATGGACAGGGAAGAAGGAGAAACGAAGTGAAAGGGAACAATATGGGAGGAAGAAAAGGAAAAGATAGCAGGAAGAGAAAAAGGAGAGGAGGGAAGAAAAGGGAAGGGAAAATAGGAGAAAGAAGGAGAGGGACAGAAGAAAACACAGGAAAGCGTGGTATGGGTGGGAAGGAATGAAGGCAAGCTGAGGACAAGACCAGAGAAGTGAGGAGGAGGAACCCTTAATGAGACAAGGGGGAAAAGTTCTCAGCAGAGAGAAAACTTATAAAACTATGGTGATGTGGGGTAATGAGCTGTGAAGAGAAAATTATAAAAGGACGGATTATGAGACTATGTGGGCAGCAGAGATGATATGTATGTAGAAGTAAAGTTGTGCAGAGAAAAATTAGAAAGGAAGGAATAAATACGGAAAATAGTAGATGAATAGGAATATTTTCGCGAGAAAAACAAGAAATAATGTTGGAAAAAAATAGTTGAAGGAAGAAATAATTATGGAGTTAAAATAAAGTGAATGGGAACATTTTTGAAGAATTGATATTAAGTGAAAGAGAAATATAACCTGTAGGGAAAAAATACTGAAAAAGTTATAGTTATGACTTTGATAATATTTGTGTGCGGAGATGTAGAAAAAAACAACAACTATTGTGTAACTTTCTGAAGCAAATAATAAAGGAATGAATGGGTATGTGTGTGTGTGCCTTGGTAATAACGAGTGAAATGAGGCTACAGAATGGGTGAGAAAAAAATGTGACGACGAAGTGAGATCTAGTAATATGAAATAGAGACGCTTTAGATGACAAGAGAGACGAGGGAAGGACTGCAAAGATATGGTGGTAAAAAAATGTTAAAAAAATGTAACAAGTAAGAAAGATGTGATTAGGCTGAGCGGAAAATGATTGTTGTATGTGTGTGTATTGTATGTGTGTGTACTGGTGGATGCAAGTGTAGGATTGAGACGAAGGAGGAGGAGGAGGAGGATGTGAGTGTTAGTTATGAATAGGTAAAGGTAGAGCTAAAAGAAGTGAGGGAAGAAATGGTAAATGTTTATCGGTGGTGAATGAGAATAGAGGAAGAAGTAAAGAGAGAGAGAGATGAAGAGAGATGAGAGATGGGGCGAGATAGGAGAGCAGGAGGAGAGTAAAGAGAGAGAGAGATGAAGGGAGATGAGGGATGGGGCGAGATAGGAGAGCAGGAGGAGAGTAAAGAGAGAGAGAGATGAAGGGAGATGAGAGATGGGGCGAGATATGAGGGCAGGAGGAGAGTAAAGAGGCAAGTGATTTGAATAAATGAGATGAGAATATAATAATGTAAGCACAATGCGAACTTAGTGCTTTGGGGGAAATGAGGGCAAGGAAGGTAGGTGTGTGTGTGTGTGTGTGTGTGTGTGTGTGTGTGTGTGTGTGTGTGTGTGTGTGTGTGAAAGATGAAGAGGGATGATGGGGTGTGAGAGAAGAGATAAGGGGAGATAAGGGAGAAGACGTAAGAGGATGAGAGGCGACAGTTAGATAAAAAATAATAATAATAAAGATGTGTAGAACAAAAAGGAAGAAGGGAAATTGGAAGAATAAAGGAGTCCAGGGTTGAAGACAAAATAAAGAAAACAAGAAAAGAAAAGGAAAAGAACGAAAAGAGAAGAGGAGGAGGTTGAGGAGGAAGAGGAGGAGAAGGAGAGAACGAAAAGAGAAGAGGAGGAGGTTGAGGAGGAAGAGGAAGAGAAGGAGAGAACGACAAGAGTAGAGAAGGAGGACTAGCATAGTTTTCTGTAATTAGATGTTTTCTATTTCTCAGAAGACAGTTTACTCATAATTTATTATTATTTATTCATGATATATGTATCATGTTCGGAATCTCAGTCAGTCAGTAAGTCAGTCAGTCAGTCAGTCAGTCAGTCAGTCAGTCAGTCAAGGGGGTAGTACACTGTTGGTAAATCTGGAGCAAATGATTCCTCCAAACTATTCCAAGCAACAGAACACCATTATTGTTGCTCTTCTGATCCTGTTTCATGGCATACTTTGGAGGAATCTAGGCGCTCCAATCTTTCAAAAGTATACCATCCCCTTAAAACCTCTGTGATGGAGTTCAGAGAGTGAAATTAAATGATGATAGAATGAATAAAGAATGGAGGAAATGAGGTTGAAAATGGGAGAAAGGAGCCAAGAAGGGAACCAACCAACAAACAAGCGAGTAGAGAAGAGATAATCACGAGAAATCTGGCAAGGAGAGGTGGTGGAGGTGAAATACGAGGTGAGTTGAATGATTAAGAGGCAGTGGGCTGGAGAAACGTACATACACACATACATACATACATACATACATACATACATACATACATACATACATGCATACATACATACATACATACATACATACATGCATACATACATACATACATACATACATACATACATACATACATACATACATGCATACATACATACATACATACATACATACATACATACATACGTGGAAGGGAAAGAAGATAAGTTAATGGAGGTAGAGGAGATGAAAGTGTGTGTGTGTGTGTGTGTGTGTGTGTGGAGAGAGAGAGAGGGGGGAGGGGTGTCGAAAATGTGTCCGTGTTGATGTAAGTAGAAGTGTGTATGTGTGTATGTGTAAGTGTGTTTGTGTATGTGTTTATTTGTATTTGTGTGTGTGTGTATGTGTATGTGTAAGTGTGTTTGTGTATGTGTTTATTTGTATGTGTGTGTGTGTGTATTTGTGAGTGTGTGTATTTGTGAGTGTTATGTGTGTGTGTGTGTGTGTGTGTGTGTGTGTGTGTGTGTGTGTAATAGAAGGTCGGCAAAAGAAAGGAGGGCAGTAGAAAATTAAGATAAAAGTGTGGAGGAGGTGAGGGGAAAGATTGGGTGAGGTTTGGTATAAAGAGAGGCAAGAAACTGATGAAAGAAGGAGATAGAGAAATGAGGAAGGATTCAAGTGAAGTAGGAAAGACAAAGATAAGCAAGGAAGAGGAGAGACGAGAAAAAAAATGAAGGGAGAAGAGGAGAGGAAGAGAACGAGAGAATATTTAGTTGTAAGGGAAGTAAAATAATGCAATAAAATAGGAAGGGAGAGAAAGGAATGAGATATAGAGCAAAAAGGGTAAGAAAGGAAGAGAGAAAGAGAGCAAAGAGGGAGAGAAAGAAGAGAGTCTATGAGAGAGTGCAGGAAGGGTAAGAAAGGAAGTAGAGAGAGAGAGAGAGAGGGAGGGCGAGAGGAAAGAAGGGAGAGTATGAGAGAGAGAGAACAGCAGAAATGGAGAGAGAGTGAGAGGGAGAGAAAGAAGGGAGAGTATGAGAGAGAGAGAACAGCAGAAAGGGAGAGAGAGTGAGAGAGAGAAAGAGAGAGAGAGAAAGAGGGAGAGAGCAGGAAGGGAGAGGAAAGATAGTTTGTGTGTTTATGAGAGCCTCTGGTAGGAAGAGAGTGGATGGATGCGGGAAGAGGGACATATTGTACCCCAGGAACGGAAATGGAGTAGAGAGAGAGAGAGAGAGAGAGAGAGAGAGAGAGAGAGAGAGAGAGAGAGAGAGAGAGATAATACCGTAAAGAGTTAGAGAAAAATACAGTAACGAGAAAAGAAGATAGTTAGCCTCCCCTTGCTCCCTCACTCTCCCTTGCTCCCTCTTCCCCTTTCTCCCTCTCTCCCTCTCTTCCTTTCTCCCTCTCTCCGTTTTTTCCCTCTATCCCTGTCTCCCTGTCTCCCTCTCCCTCTCTTCCTTGCTCCCTCTCTCCTTTTCTCCCTCACCTCCTTCTCCTACCCTCTCATCCTCCCCTCATCCTCATCCCTCTCCCCTTCCTCTGCTATCCTTACTAAGTGGGTGGATAAGGTGATGGGGTCTCCGTGGCTGAGGGACACCACCATCTCAATGACATATTTGTTCCGCTAATAGAAGGGATTTTAACCACGGATATATTTTCTCTTTGGAAGACACACACACAAACAGACAGAGAGAGAGAGAGAGAGAGAGAGAGAGAAGGAGGAGGAAAAGAGTAAAAAGGACAGGAGGGATGAAGGAATAGGGGAAGAAATGAAGTTAGGATGAGGGAAAGACGTGAGAGAGTGAGTGAGAAAGAGAGAGAGAGAGAGAGAGAAGTGGGGAGGGAGGGGGGCAGGCAGGTGGGGGAGGGGTGTATTTATGGACATAGTTTCTTTACCCCTTGAGTGAATGCATGACAGTGTGTAAAACTTATTGTATTTATATGTTCTTAAAGCTGAGTTACGAAGGAGGGGAACCTAAAAGGGAAATAGACGCCTTCCTCCCCTTCCCCTAATAGTTTTCCCAGTACCTTACAATATATGTATAATAATCTTGGAACAGCGGAAAGTACACCGTAACGGAGAAATAATGTGTCTGTGTGTGTGTGTGTGTGTGTGGTAATGTATGGCCTCCTGGTTGGGAATGCCAGGAGCAAAGAAGGAAGGAAGGAAGGTGGGTATGTGTCATTGTGTGTGTGTGTGTGTGTGTGTGTGTGTGTGTGTGATCAGTTCTCTGTCCTCGAAAAATAGGATGCTAGGATATTACATAATTCAATTACAGCACCGACAACACAGGGAGTTGTTACGTAAGTCTGCGTCGGTCGTAATGGTCACCACACGACTTGACGGACGGTTGGTGCATAGGAATTGTAAAGTAGCAGCAAATGTTCTGAAATGATAAATTGAGTTTGAGACGCGACGTAAAATTAGATCTAAAACTGAAAATCTGTGTGGGTGTTTTTTTTTTTTTTTTTTTTCTTGGGGTTGGGTGGTGTGGAGGAAGTTGGTGATCCCTGTCTGTAAATCCCAGTTGGCCTGGGATTACCACGTCTATATGGGGTGATTTATTGAAGTGTTCCAGTCCCTCCCACCATCCCTTCCTCCTTCCCTTCCTCCATACATGCCTCCCACTCTCCTACCTTTAGAATGTGAATGTGACAAATGAATTGATCAAGTCAAAGTTGAACATTCTAATGGAAGATTACGACTAAAATAAGAAAAAGGAAAAATTTGATTACAGTAAGAATAATATTACTCATAACATTACACAGGATTGTAAGTGTGTGTTTGTGTGTATACGTGTGTGTGTGTGTGTGTGTGTGTGTGTGTGTGTGTGTGTGTGTGTGTGTGTGTGTGTGTGTGTGTGTGTGTGTGAGCGATGTGCCACCAGGGAAAACGTGAGATAAAGCCTTGCGACGCATCATCGAAGCCTCATAAAATCATGAGTATCGAGGAAAATGGGGTGGGTTCTGGGTGGGGGTTTCTTGGGGGTCAGGAGGGGGAGGGGTAGTGATGAGGGAGACGATGGAGAAGGATGGGAGGTGGAGAGAGTAGACAGGAGAGAGAGGGGAGAAATAATGGTGGAGGTAGTGAGGAAAAGTTAGAGGTGAAAGGGAGGGGTGGAAAGGGCAGAGGGATATTGAAGTTGGACAGAGGAAGAGCATGAATGACAGTAAATGGGACGAGGCTAATGGAAGAATGGAGAGAGGTGTATGCATGAATATAAATGTGTGTGTATCCATCAGTCCTGTATATGAAAAAATGAAGAGAGTTGCATGCACGAATGAGAGGAATGGGGAAAGGCTAATGAAAGAGTGGAGATAGATGTATGCATGTATATATGTGTGTATCTATCAGTCCTGTATATGGAAAAATGGAGAGATGAGATGTATGCATGTATATATATGTGTATCTCTCAGTCCTGTATATGGAAAAATGGAGAGAGGAGGTGTATGTGTGATTGTATGTGTGTATCCAATAGTCCTATATATGGAAAAATGGAGAGAGGAGGTGTATGTGTGTATCCATCAGTCAGTGTACAATCGTAATAAAAGATTCTGTATATGGTGAAGGAAAGTGATCCATTTGAGAGAATCTTAAGAATCAATTGTACAAAGACCAGCAGTTATAGTTTTGCATTTATTCATGGAGGCAGCATCTCACGAAGGGTTTGCTGGATTGCTAGACGCGACTGTATGTACCTGGTATCTGTCTGTTTATTTACCTATGTATGTTTCACAGCATCTCTGATTACGTCATTTGGTCACCACACTCATCTCTGATTCTGACTCTCTTGTCCCCGTTTCTCTGGCCACTCTTACCTCGACATCCATTCTCTCTATCGAGCTTTTCTCTTTCAGTGACTTTTTCTCTTTTCCCTTCTGTCTCTTCTCCTCTTCGTTTTCAATTACATTCTTTTGTCTTCTTTTCCTCTTCTCCGCATGCACTTACTCTTTCCTCCTCTTTCTTTTCCTTCCCACTGTACTCCACTCCACCTCCAGCCCTCTCCTCTTTTCCTTTTTTCCTTCTTTTCTACTAAACTTCGAGTCATTCTCTATTCTTTTATCTTCCTTCCCTACTGCACCCTCCTAATCTCTCTCTCTCTCTCTCTCTCCTCTCTCTCTCTCTCTCTCTCTCTCTCTCT